>JABASD010003827.1:0-18059 GCA_019776165.1 Pogonognathellus flavescens | reverse complement strand
GGAGGCATATCGAGTTTTCGTATACTCCAATGCGTCCTCCATAAATGCAAAACACCACCTTTTACAAGAATCTTTTTTGGAGGTAGGTAAGCCCGCCTTAAGGTACGCTTAAGCTTTATCGCTTGTTGTTAACTTACCTATTTTTATATAGTACAATTCAGAATACAATATTTATAATTTTTTCATAATTAGACTCAGGTTTATATATCTGTACATGTAAATATTATTCATTATTTGCTAAATCAGGTGAGATGAGAACAGGGGCGGCGCTAGGCAGCTTGAAACCATAAGCAAACTAAATGTAAACTATTGAGTTGTAAAAGTCAGAGATGGGCCAGTTTACATATGCTCTGATTTTAAAACCATAAGCAACTGCTTGTGTTTCTTATGCCTAAAACCGCCACTGGATGAGAAAGAGATTTACCGAAAAGCTATACAATTATATGCTAGTACACTAATAAACCGTTTTTAGATGTTAGTTGGTTATGAAATGGCTATGAATTAAATATATTCCTAACTAACTAATAATTAACGAAGATCCTAAATCCAATGTTAAGTTGTATCGTTGTATGTACACTGTACAGCGTCAAACAAAGTTACTCACCTAAATATTATTAACATAGCCAAAAACGATAGTATTACTATTGTATGTATTACAGTTTTGAAGATTTTATGTAAGTGGTTATGGAATAGAATCAATTGATTCTTTCATTTCATTCTCTTCTTTAACTGGGTTTATGTAAGTGCAGGATAATTAATAGGAGACGATTAGACACATGCACCTACAGAATAAGTAATAATTGGTGTTTGTCGTGTCAATAAATATTTCAAGAATGACAAACAAACAATAGTTATTTATGTTTAGGTGAATTCGGTGTATTTGTAATATTATCATTCTCTAATCGTGTCAACTACAATATGCCTGTTCAGAGATAGTCGGATGGTATTGCCATTGTACGTGTGTAGTATAAGAGATCTTTGCAAATAGAATCCGATAGTATTATTGCTTTTCCCGTCGAAGTGCAGTGATATGCTAAAAATACTATAGTGTGTAAATAATCTCATGTCCTTATACTTTATACTTATATAGTCCTTTCACTTCTTTCACCTCTTTCTTATTTCCTTTTGTCGAATCAAGGCAAACAACATGAGTCATGAGACATATAATACCCTTTGTATTGCGATACAGTAGGTACATGAGGGATTTGCAGAGATAGTAATCATGATTTGTGTCCATTGTTAGGTGTTTCAGTTGTTATAAATAAATACAATTGTTGAATAAAAGAGACAAATACATTGATACTTTATCAAGACTCATCCTTACATCTAAATTAGATCATTATTACATTACCCAGGTTGATTACAAATAAATCTTGTCAATCTGATTATAGATCTTCCATAATATAATCCTTCTTTCGTGCTTCTCTTACATGCATTATCTTTGTCGTGTACTTTACTATCACATCTTTTACAGCTTTGTAGAATTACCTGCTTTGCTACTTTGTATCAAAGCAATGAAAACTACGCACCGATATTCTGCTTATTAATGTTTACAACAGTACTTCTTTAATATTTTGTCATGAAAAGCATAAACTTAACTTAATTTTCTGACGTATTTGCATTTTTGCCTTAATTGAAGTGAATGTACATCATAATTCGCTTAAAGTATAAAATCGACTTGCCTAATTCCTATAAACACAGTCTAACTACCATTGTTTTTCATGACAGACGTGGCTTGGAAATATTTACAGCGAGCATGAAATGTCATTATTTCATTACAAGTTTCGTTTGTTATGCTAATTGCTTGATGTTCTTGTTCATCATTCTTGTTGTTCATGATACATGAAATATGAAGCCGGATGAATCTCTAAAAGGGGTAATGTAATTATAAGATATAATTATTATGAAGATAGGCAGGATGTAAGGTTTGTATGTAACTTATAACTATATTAGTGACTGATTGTGAGACTGTGAGAGAGGAAAGAACAGTAGAACTTTGAGAACATAGCTGCTACATTACTGTGAAAGCTTGTGGGGGAAACCAGGTCAAACAAGAGAAAGTCAAGTAAGGATAGCCAAATTTAGAAAGCATAGTTGTTGAACATAGATCCCATGGAACCACACTACATATTATATAAAGAGTCTGCCAAATATGGATACGTGTTATTTCGTGTATGTATAGCATACTTTCTTATATGCATGAATAAACTTATAACAACGGGGAAAAAGACGGAGATCTCTCCATCCAACTTCTTTTAGGTCCTCCAGTCTCCAGTCCTACGTAATTCGCATTCCATGGTATATATAGCATTAATAGTATTGCGTATACATTTACTACTAAGGTTTACAATTGTATTAAACAAGAGACATTTTAGTATAAAATATTTAGGTATGCATTAAGAGTTATTATGTTTGAGTGTGACTACTGGGTTGTGGTAGTGTGTATTAATACTGCTACTTCTGTAATAGAATGCCCTGAAGAATACCCAGAGATATAATAACGTTAGAGAGCGAGAAGGAAGATATCAGAGAGATAGTGAGTAGGCGTAATAATAGACTAGAGACGCCGGCGTGCTGAAGGGAAATTCTAAGCAAAATCGATGATCCATCTCCTTGCAGTGTACGAAGTGTAGTCGGTGAGGAGTGGGTGTGCTACTCCGACAGGGTACTACTACTGGACAAAAAAGAAATATATTTTCGTGTCTTGATAGTCAGGGCATCAGAAGAGAAAAGTAGACGGAGCAGAGTAGATGTACATACCGCGAGTGAGTGACAAGACAAGAAGAACGTATATAACATGGTCTTGTAAAGAAACGGCTAAAATACACACACTTAGCAGATCCACGGTGTACACCTCCGGTGTTATTGTATACGAGTACCACCGTAGCTGCTACTGATTTTGAAGCACAAGCTTAGCACAGTGTGACGTTCTGCACTCCATAAAGTAACTATCCTCTGGTGGTGTGAGTCGGTCTTTTGCTGCTGGCCTATAAACTAAAATATATACTGCTTTCCCTACCAACCTGCTTTCTTGTGTGTTCTGGTGTGTACTCTTCTTTTATTAGGTGCCTCCTCAAGAGATAGTTACACTTTAGATGAATCATTTAGAACTTTCAGTAGTAGAACATTCCCAGTTGAGACAGTTTCTTAGGGTATCATATTTCCCTACCATTATTCCATTCATTCACCAGTTATTGGCTTATTTCCTCATTCTCCGTAACTGCTAATAAACAAAGACGAATATAAGAGTGCCCCCAATTTTCATTCATTTGCTGTAACCTTTCAAAACCAGATCTGAATCGTCTGTAGTAAAAAAAAGTACTTCTGTAGTAGTTACTATTGTCCTTTGCAAAAACAACTGCCTTTCTGTGACTTTTTTTATTTAGGTACTACTGTTTGTTGTTTTTACGACTAGTTTCATTAGCACTTCTATATTAACATGATTTTATGAGGTTTTCTTTATTAGGTTTTCGTACATTTCTTTATATAAGGGCGAGGCTGCTAATCAATCAATGCGTTAACAACAATAAAGTATAGGCAATACAGAAATATATTTCGTCTTAATCAAACCATGTGTTTCATCGCATACAGATATAGTAAGCCTTTAAAACGAAAGACCTTAGATTGAAAATATATTAGGTACACGCTTCGCTGAATAAATGACAATTACAACAACCGTAACAAGCAATCTGTGACTAGAACTTTTTCTGGTCTGCGAATCAATAATCTACCTACAAACTTTGTTTACGGATACATTTTGAGCGATAAGAAAAGTATGTAATTTAATTACTTATAGATACAGTTTGGTGATTGGTGAAAACTCCCACAATAATTAATTATCACTGTGATGTCAACGCGTACAATAACTAGCATATAATATTGTAATAATAATAGGGAATCGCTATATAGCTATGCTATGAATGTATATTCTAGACTTCTATAGCCAGTAAAGTTTAAGAGAGTGAAAGTGCTTCGTTTAATTTGCCTTTGTTATTGAATTATTGGGAGCAGATCAAAGCAAGTTCTTCACTTAAATGCCCCAACCCAAGAAAGTCACACATGATTAGTGTTTAAAGCGAGGCTAACTGAATTATCTTCCACTCACCTATAATCTACAAAGTAACGCTTCTGAAAAGGAGAAAAGTCGATGCATTATTAATGAGCACACGCTATGCAACAAGCTACAGTGTATCCTAACACTACAGTAGTCGCAAATTAACGTTGAAAAAGGTTCGGGGTCTACCTGAATTAATACGGTGAGCTACCGTGAGCGACTAACAAAATCTGTCCACCTCTTATCTCATCTCATCATTCCCATCTCTTTGTTATTGAAGCGCAAAGAAACAACGAAAATCGTCTTAAAGTTCCCTAATCGCTGACAACCGAAATTAATTGCTTTTCTGTCACAAAATCATCATCTTTATTCATCTGTACAACTCTCTGTGTTTGATAAGATTCCGTTATTAAGACTTTCTTCCACTTTCTCCTCCTTTTTTCTAATCAGTTAACAATCTCCTCAAGATAGATTGATTTAATACTATATGCATAAGAATTTTCGACTGATTTCAACAATATATTCTTGAAGTCACTACGAAATACAAAAGTAATTGCTGAGCAATTGAAAGTTTATCTAACTTCAGGAAAGTCATACTATACAAGCTATAACACATGAAATAATAAAATGGAAAACGAACTAAAAGTTATTTATAATAGTAGCACTCGAAATTCTTGTTATCTGTGATATCTTGAAATTGTTAATATTTGATTGATGTTCGCGTATTCTTCCTTTGCAATCACAATTTAATCCCGTTGCAATAAAAGGACAAATCTGCAAGTAGAAAGTACAGAACGAGAATTTCTACAAAGAAAATAGAATAACAATCGCACGTAATATCTCTTTTGGGATTCAGAGGCTCACCAGACTTGAAAATCATTTATCTGTCTGGCTGAAAATTACAAAGAGAATCAAAAATGGCTAACATGGCTCAGTTGACGCGTCGTCAAAGCTCAAGGGAGCTTGGAAGACAGAAATCTTATGACAGAATGGAACTTAAAGAACTCAAGGGTCGTCTTCTCAGTAGTGAAGTCACTCCTGCCACAAATTCTCTCAACTATGGATCTCTCAACGCTGCATTCAACGACGACACGACGAATCTGGTAAACACTTTTTATGGACGCTTTATTTCATGATTTAGTCAATTAGGTTGGTTACATGATGCCAACCTATCTTGTTTCTGACTCTGGAAGTCTGCCGGTTTATATAAGACGCACATAAACGCTGCGGATGTAAATTTTTCAGAAGATTCAATTTGAAAGTTATATGGTACTACACTTTTACTATGTGTGTAGTGGGAATCAATTACTTCCCCTTTGAACTTTAAACCTCATTTATACAGAACATGAAACGAACTTTTTCATTTCAGTAGCGTGTGCGCTCTTAAGTAGGGAATAATAAGCCAGTACATTTTTACTTACAGTACAATAGGTCGGCATTTGTTCATTCCACTGCTACTCTCATATGTATACATACTCATAATAATAAAAACATATACTACGTACTTAAAATTGTATTACAAATAAATTCTTAATCTGCTCTTGGGAATTCATGCGATATGTACGAAAGCAGAGCCATGCTAGTATTTACAATTAACCATGCACTTTTATACCTATTCCTGTTACGTTTTCCGGTGACATTACATAAATTACACGAATAGATTGATAGTTTGATTGTAATCGAGCAAAGTAGATTTCTCCATTTCCGTTTGTCTTTACTGTCATTTTATGGGATATATAATGCTTATATATATTATACGCACTGTAGGTAGGCTATTATTTATTCTATTACCTTATGCAATGGAATGGAACACTGTTTGCATTTGCATTCTATATATGTAACGACCTTTACTTCCGTACGTGAACGATTCAACGATTGACCTGATATATATACTTCATATTCATTTATGTGTTGTGCGGGTACAGTTAGCAGTTTGGTCAGTTTGGTAGGCATTTAGGATATTTGTATACATCAACGCGAACCACTAACGAGTATGTTGCATGTCTCAAGAGTTTAGTGAATTACCTTTTACCAAACTGAGATAAAAATACAAGAATCAAGTTTTATTAGCATAAAAAGGATTTCTCTGTGTTATACACAACGATGCCAGGGTTAGTTCATGCTTTACACCATGTCTACAGATAAAACTACTTATAGTGTAGTATACATAGGTATAGGAATTAGGTATTCGCATTTATGTTGGCATATCATTTTGGGCCATTTATTCAATACACGTTTAGTATAAGATACCAATTGTTTTTGACATACTAGGAATGTAGAAATTCTAATTTTCTAAATGCCATTGTTTGGTAGTCTAGTGCATACCCAGCCCAGGTCGCTCATACTCCGTTGCAACTACTACACTCGATGCCCTGAAGATTGTTTGCGTCGATGTAGCATGAGACACGGCCTTAATTATAATTTAATGCTGCATTTAGATGCTAAAAGTGAATAGGAAACAATTTAACAAAACTACAGAAGGCTCTTCGATTTCTACCAAGGATTTTTCGTATAGGAATTGATTTGCAATGTCAATGACCATGTTGCCTGTAAATACCGAAATACCTAAACAGTAAAAATACATACATTAGAAGGGAACGTGGAAATCATAATGTGTAAACTGATAGATATCACACGTAAAAAGACACACATCTTTACGGCACTATTAAATGTACATTACGAGTAGTTTAATTTTCAGGAAAAATAGTGTTTACGTTTTGGCTATAGTATGTCGTGTTCAATGTTTACAGTCTAAAGATGACGAGCGCGGTCCTCTGGTCAAAGGCTCAAAGAAAGATATAAAAGCTTCCGTTGGTTCGACAAGTAGTGGTGCTGGAGGTAACAAGGAACCTGACAATCAACCTTTAGCAAAGAAAGCTCTAGGAGATGCACACGACGATGGGGTATTTACAGAAGAAGGTGAAGAACGAGAGTCATGGGATAGCAAATTGACCTTTCTTCTTGCTACAATTGGTTATGCAGTAGGGCTTGGAAACGTGTGGAGGTTTCCGTACCTTGCTCAAAAGAATGGCGGAGGTAAGACTGTCTTAAGTAAACAATGTACTCATATCGACACGACATGAATATTATTCTTTCTTTACATTTTTCGACATGCAATAACTACCTGTTTCCTGCTTTCACCTTTTGTCTCTTTTTCTTATACCGCTTGCCTTTACATGTTTCATTGCACACTTGAATGTTGAAAGCAATTTGCAAAAACAAACATGTCACAAGTAGCTATTCTGTGTGAGCAGTACCATTTTCATTGTTTTATGTGTATTTGATCTTTCAGGAGCATTTCTGATTCCATACTTCATCATGTTAGCAATAGAAGGAATGCCAATTTTTTTTCTTGAGTTGGCAATCGGACAGAGGTTGAGAAAAGGAGCTATTGGGGTTTGGACACAGGTGTCTCCATATCTGGCAGGAGTTGGCATAGCCTCTGCCATAGTTTCATTCAATGTAGCTCTCTACTACAACACCATCATCTCTTGGGTTCTGCTCTATTTTGTAAAGGTAAGCGTCATCATGTCACACCCATTTTTTATCCTTTGTGGTACTCCACATTTCATTGCAATGACCCACTTATGTCAAGTTTGTGCCAATATTATCTAACAGTGATAGTAGTGATAATTCTCTTATCGCGTTTATACAATTAATTGCTCATTTGCAAAGCTATGAAAACAAAAGTCACACACAGAAAGTGTTTATTCCCTTATGAATGACATTTCAGATAAATCTCCTAACAAGCAAGTAGGTTTTCACTATTAACGACTTTTCTCCGATGACATTCAGTTAACCACAATAAATATATCCTAATCAAATGACAAAATCTTAGTATAATGTTTTTGCACTGGTACATTGTAAGAATTTCAATTATTTTGCAAACATCGTAAATGAGATTATGAATGACTTCACTATAATTACACTCATAGTGTATACATAATGAAAGAGTATTTATTATTTAATGACTTGAAAGGATTCTGTCTGTAAGTATAGTTTCACTTGTTAATATTATATTTCGTACTCATTATTAGGTTAGCAATGTCAAAAGACATAGATGTATGGTTCACATAATTGATTTACGCATATGAGTGTGCTTACTAACATTAGTGGAACTAAGTATAACCATATTGCCCCATTATACTTGTATTAAGGGTAATTGTTTTATTATTGCAGAGTTTCCAGGATCCTTTACCGTGGTCAAGTTGTCCTCCAGCGAAAACCGGGAATGGAACGAACCATGAATGTCATGTAAGCTTCACTCTCCACTTTGACTGTAACGCAGAGAATGCATAT
Source organism: Pogonognathellus flavescens (assembly GCA_019776165.1). NCBI lineage: Eukaryota > Metazoa > Arthropoda > Collembola > Entomobryomorpha > Tomoceridae > Pogonognathellus > Pogonognathellus flavescens. The sequence continues at coordinate 9,706 of JABASD010003827.1, read as the reverse complement.
CTTATTCATGATATCCTTCCCAACTTGACAATTGTAAAGGGAAAGTTGTGTTACGGCTGTCTTTTCTGTTTCTGGCTGTTGACTGAATCGTACAGTTGCTCCATTCTACATTATTTTTCGCGAGCTAAAATCAGAAAGTGTCTGGCATATTTTCTGTAAGCATTGGTTCAATAGAGCAGTGCATTAGCATTTGAGACTTCGGTGAAAAACACTTCGCTCACGATAGTACAGGGTACTCATTCAATTTTAATATATATTTGACACACAAAGTAAAGGAACAACATATAAATATTCAATCTTTCATTCTGCAGAAGCATCTAGAGTTATTTTTCTGAATAATAAGGATCATGTTCCATAGATGCATACTAATGCGACTGACTCGCTTTAATATTGCAAAAGTAACTTTGCTTGTTTACATAACTCGAAGTTTATATTTCATGGACCTGTTCCTTGTTATACTTGTTTGTGCAAATGTTTTATGTCACAGCAAAGAGAAATATTTAGTGCACACTGTACAGAGCGATAGTAAAAGTAGTACTAGAGTGGATGTATTAAATTAAATTGTATTGAGCTTGAGTTGTGTGCATAGCTTTAGGTAGTAGCTCACATCACAGCAAATAATTCCTGTGTAGTAATCGTAACTACTATACGTGCTACATACAAGATTCGAATTCTGTTACGCTGTGTGTGTGACTGTGACATGAGTAACGGAAGCGATAAAACTGTCTTGTCAGAGGCGTTGTCGGGAAAGGCACCTTCTGTTTGCACGTCTAAAACCGAATAGCACCGGCTCAACAAATACTATTCAAATATTATTCTCTACTTCACTCCTTCCAACTGAATTTAGATAGAAATTGGCTTTGAATGTTTATGTACCTGCTCCAGTACTCAAGTGCTACACAACACAAGTGTGGCGGCTACAAAACATTAATATGCTGCACTATATCCCGATGCATCCATGGAATGTACATGTACATGTGTAGAAAGATGTTTATGATCAATGTTTTGTTATTTACAGCTAAGCAGCCCGACCCAATATTTTTGGTACAGAGAAACACTTGACATCTCCACCGATATTAATACTCCACAAAGTTTTAATCTTCAGATTGGGGGTTCCCTAATAGCAGCTTGGATAATAGTCTACCTCTGTCTCGCTAAAGGATTAATGTCATCACCCAAGGTAAATTGATCCATTAGGTATCTGTAGTATCGCTTCTTGAGGGTACTTTGTAATTAACCATTATTATACACACAGGGATCAGTTGTATCATTCGTTACAACTAACAAAAGAAAAGACATGGTTAGGTATAGCTCATTATTATTTATAAAATTGCCTTTGGTGTAATGAATTTGACAAAAACAATAAATTAATGAATAGAAGACGAGTTCTCCCAGTTTGAGACGAAGAAAGCCACCGCATATTGTCAATTGTACATAAAAAATGCTCATAATCTTTTATGGGCAATGACGTAACGTGAAATGAGTCGTGTGTAATGCAAGTGGATGTCAGAAACGGAAAAAAGAACTTGTTGAAAGCTTAAGGAATACTCGACTTAACTCAAGTGGATTGCTTTTACGCTTATGTGTACGAAATTCTCTCTCAATGAAAAAAGCTTTCTTCCATGAAGTGCGCTTTCATGAATGCAATATACGATATTCATATTGTTAAACCTGAAGATTTGCATGAATTATGAAGCTGAATACGTAAGCAGCAGCATAAGCATCGACTTGGGTTTGTCTGTTGTCAGTTTTACATCTCAGTGGCTAAGAAGGATAATAAATATTGTGAAGTACATGTAGATTTGCTTAAGAAGAACACTTAAAATATTGAAGAGCGCACTTGAAACTTATAAAACACACTTTCACCACGCTGAACAAACAAACTTTAAAATAAAATATTCTTGCAACTTCTCACAGTTTTCGTAAGGAATTTTGTGCTCCAAATCACAAGGAGAATGGAATTCGAATATACAACTATATTAAAAAAGATTCCTAATCGAATTACTCTGAGAAGGCATATCATATAAAACAGGTTTATTTAATTTATGTGAATATACGTTCATATAGTTTTTGAAGTCTGAAGGAATAAACATTTGTTTAAGAATTACTCTTTCTACTATCCGATCAGCCTTTTACAAATTTAATAATTCTTGTTCCTTTCATACAATTCACGTACGATACATAACGAGCTGCTACTGTGGAAGAATGGCTAGATGAAGTAGATAGGTATAGACTTGACAGTCTTCATTGTTAGTATAATGTTACAACCACAATGCATCACAAGGGGACAATGATGTTTCTCATTTTTACAAGCCCTGCTGCTTTCTCTAACATCGATCCAATTCATTTCTTTTAGCACAGAAGAAAGAGTTTCATTCATACTTTATTAGAAGAGAGAAACAATTATTAACGAATCTATTAAAAAATAAACGAGAAAAGTTGAGGAATGTAGACTTATCTTGGGAAACAACTTTTACTTACTTTTTCCAGCTTGTGTACATTACGGCCCTTTTTCCTTACTGTGTCTTGATTCTATTTTTCTGCCGTGGAGTCACATTGGAAGGCATGAGCGACGGGATTATCCATCTCTTTAGCCCAAAGGTAAGCAAAATGGTTTTAAAATTTATAGATGTATTACCTTTCCTAAAAGCTGGGAACTTGAATAATGTAAATGGACAAACATGAAATGTAATGTAATGTTTACAGTGGGAGAAACTACAAGATCCAGTGGTCTGGTTGGAAGCAGGCACTCAGATTTTCTTCTCTTTGGGACTGGGATTTGGTGGACTGATTGCTTTTGCTTCGTATAACCCCGTGAACAATAACTGTGGTCGAGATGCTATCATAGTATCTGTGACAAACTGTATGACAAGTTTATTTGCTGGAGTGGTCATTTTTTCCGTTATTGGTAAAACTATATCAATTTACTGCTCTGCTTATTTCTAACAGAAGGACTTTTTTTAATCAGTTGATCTATTGTAAAGGATTCAAAGCACATTCAATCCATAAAGAATGTCTACTAGAGCAGGACAATAAAACTTTGATGATGCTGTTTGGAACCACCACTGTCGATCCAGTTCCACCAGTAGGCTCTCCCATTACATATACTGATGCAAATGGCTCAAAGGTTACAGTTCCTATGCCCGATATCAGAGTCTGTAACTTGCAAGAGGAACTTGACAAGGTAAACTTTAACATTGTTAAATACCATGCATCAATTTAGCCCATGAAATCTTTGCATTCATTTGTAATTAAGAAAAGTTATGCATACATCTGTAATGCACTATGAAAAGAAATCAGTTGGGGATGGAAGTTTAGGATATGTCTTGTAAAGTTGTGCATTAAAAATGAGACTGAGTTTTGTTTGCGACTCAAATGAAAATGAATATTAAATATATCGTTTTCGTTGCCCTATGTATGTGTAGTAAATGTGTAGGTAGTGTAGTACTGAAAAAAGTCTGGAATTGTATTACGAATGCGAATAGTTGCGATGTCTTTGGTCGCCCCTTTTAAGCTTTTGCTATACAAACTAATGATTTTGACTGCTGATAAAAGAAGCTGATATCAAATATCGTCGTTGCTAGTTCATCTTACACAATTGCCATTCAGTATCATGTGAATGATCTCATTTTTAACATCTAAAGGGGGAAAGTTTCTTTAAGCACACTCTGAGTCTATTTCTTTTTAACACCCTTCCAACTTGAAACTTCTTTCTTTTTTCAGAGAGCTTAAAAAGAGTAGTATAAAAAATATTTTGGTAATGTTTACTGTAACATAACAATCAATCTAGGTATATAGATTTACTGTTGTGACAAGTACTAGAATGTAATGAAAAAATGTTTTCTTAGTCTTTATTGGTTTTTGGAATTTGTGTTGTAGTCCGCCTCTGGTCCTGGACTGGCTTTCATAGTGTTTACGGAAGCCATCAATCAATTCAGCTTCTCTCCTTTCTGGTCTATCCTCTTCTTCTCAATGCTGTTCACTCTGGGGATAGACTCGCAATTTGGAACTTTGGAAGGAGTCATAACGTCAATAACTGACATGAAACTCTTCCCGAATATGAGAAAAGAAATTTTGACGGGTACGTGAGTTTCATTTTAGACGTGGTTCAATCAAACGATCCTCCGTGGATTCATGGCGATTTTTGCGATATATAATGTTATTCTATCTGCGTGTATGGCGTATGACATTTCATTCTGTCCATCCAATCCAGTTTCTTTCAATTCGTTTTAACTCTTTGGAGTTTTAAGTGAAAGGAACAAAAGCATCGTATTGACTCTTTCGATCCACTCGTAAAGATTAAGCTAGCCGTTCACTTAGACAGTTTACACACACACGTGGGCTAATAGAGTTGCTTTAGCAGCGACCTGAACTTTGGACGTATGGAAGTACTGAAACGCTGCGACTGTACTTATGTCAGTACTTGTGCTGAACCTGGAGTAAGAAAGTGGTTGTGTAACTTGACGTTTAGAACAAACTTAAATTCCCTACGGATGTACTATACGAAATCCAATACATTCTTTGCTTTTAGTGTTTTTTTATTAGAAAGCCCACGTAAAATACTATCTACAAATTTAATGTACTTTAGTCACAGGTCCTAAAAACTACCTATAAAGCAAGAAAAATAATACAACACACAACTATACTTGCAAACACAGTAGAAAGCCATACTTACACTTACAAAGCTATATTTTGCAAAATCGGGTGCTTCTAAAGATGTGGTACACCGTTTGCAATCTGCAAAACAAAATGGTAGCAGCAGCAATACAGATAGTCATCCGGGACAATTTATTAATTCCAGGTATGAGCATTGACAAAGCGAACTGATATTTCTAGGATGACATCTTCATTATTCCTGGAAAATGTTTACGAAAGATGTAATTTAATTTTTATCTTTGTTCAAGCATAATACGTACTACAAAGGATCTTCAAAATTATGGAGAAATAAATATGAAAATGTATGAATGCTTTGTGCTAAATACTCTGTTGTGTTTTGCCATCATTGGTTCTAGTCTTTCTAGATATTCCCTTCTCACAATGACATGAAAGCAAACGAATGACTTTGTACACTTCCAGTGAAATTAGACTTCGACTAGACCAAATAAGTTATGCCTATACAAAAAATTGTAGAGATGAGATATACCACACCTATTTAATTGATACCTTCTTATAAGTAAGAGTATTTAGTACCTCTATACCCCTAAACGTATATATGCCAAAGTGCCATGTGTCTACCCTGCCCTGCGTTACACAACAAAAACACTATATACTATACGTGCCAAAAAAACTTTCGTTTTAACAGTCCACCCACAGTGAAAGTTGGTAAACGAATTGAAAGAAGCACTGAAAGCAAGCCTGAGAATGCACTAAGAGGACAAATGATTCTACGAGACCTTGTTTGTACTTACGGTGGGTTTGCATTGTATATGCCTCTACGTATACTATTTATAGAACTCCTTTCTTTTGGCTTTCACTGAAAGAGAAGTGATACCGAGAGTAAATAAGCGCAAACATACCGACACAATCATGCTTTATTGCCAACGTTATTTTATCGTAAAACTCTATCCTCTGCATCCTCTCTCGTTTTAAACTTGTGTTCTTCTATAATAAAGTGAAGAGATATATTTGTAAAGCTGATTAGGTGGAGATTATTGTATTCGTGTCTAAATCAGATATACCGATATAGATTGATTCTATAAATAAGTTGACTTTTGTTTCTCTAAAGGTATTATTTGTGGAATTTGCTGTGCTTTGTCCATGGTGTTTGCACACGGAGCTGGCAACTATATTTTCGTCCTATTCGACAGCTTCAGCGGAAATGTGCCACTCCTTATCATCGCTTTTTTCGAAACAGTCGGAGTTGCTTATATTTATGGCGTTAGCAGGTAATTATAGCACAAAATCTTTTAAATAAATTTCCTTTATGTACCTGGCTCATTTTTAGGTGAAAGTTGCAAAATAATTAATTGCTGGATATGATCATAGATTTGCTGAAGATATCCAATTAATGACTGGACACAGGCCTCACATGTACTGGATGATTTGCTGGAAGTACATTTCCCCTTGTGCCATGATAATCATTTTGGTGGCCAGTTGGATTAAAATATTTACAGAAGGGAGTACATACCCACGTTGGGATGCTGAGCACGCAGAGTCGTATGATACTGAATGGCCAACTTGGGCTTTGATCATAGCTGTGTGTCTTGTTCTAGTATCAACACTTTGGATTCCTGCAGTCGCTATTGCCAAGTTAGAAACAAACCATTAATTATTTAAACATTAAAACACTGAAAGTTTTGTCGTTAGCGATATTTCTCCTCATAATTATTAATCCGTTCTCCAATTTAAGTTTTAATTTAAGTTTGACCTCTGTAGAGGGCATCGTGAGACAGTTTGTTCAAGATCTTTTACATAATCAATGTTAATATTAAGTTTTATGTTTATAACTAACAGGAATCCCATAGCTTTATCAAATTCAATTTACATATCGAAATTAACAATAATACATTACATCTTAAGATTACTGTTGTTTTGCAAGTAAGACATTAATCCGGTTCTAAATGCTTTCCTCTTATAACATTGTACGTTAGTCGGAAAGGTACTTGCTACGCATTTGGATATTAATTCGAGGTTAATGTATTGTAGGGCATGTGGATACGAAATCTTCCGTCGGGAAGACCCAGCATGGTTCCCAGCTAATGATCTTCGCGACTTTCATGGAATTGTGCAACATGACCCAACCCCTATGGAGCGACTTATCTTGGGATTTAGAGACGACGGTACTGAAGGGATTTGTTTTCCAACTCGGATACGTCCTGAAGAAGATGAAGATGAAGACCAACTGACTTAAAGAAATCACAGACGTGATAAAAGAAAATCATTAACTCGACATGCAGTCTGGTGTGTGTGTCAGTCCACTCTAATGAAGGCCATCAAATAGCCAAATGAAAATGGATTTCAAAACCTTGAAGTTTGAATTAAATCAGTCAAACTTTTTGAGATTTTCCAGTCTCTCTCATAAGGTAATCACTAAAAGTGCAGAAAGCTAAGAAGAAAATTCTTGGAATCGCTAGTCGAAGTAATGAACGATTTTAAGTAATCCTTATTATGTGTTACGTGATGTATGTATTCTTGAGACTACATATTCACCCGTAGAACACTTCTAGTTGTAGTCCAAAGTAGAAACTGTAGCACGAAAGATTATTATAGACAATGAATTTGATATCCGTCATAGTCATATACAGTAGAAGAGAAACAGACAGGGTCAATGATAATTTTATTTCTTAACCCTGAACTGAAATGGTAAATGATTGAGAGATACACACAGATTGAAGTCAGAATGCATACTTCTATAAAACATAAAACATATTAGACAAATCAAATATACAAACATATAGAATGCATTTAAATTTGTAGTAGTAAAGAATTGGTAGCCACTTCGAGATATAATTGAATAAGTACAGATAATACCCAAAAGAGAGATAATAAATTACCTACATATTTATCAGATAGTAAACAAGTAAAATTATAAATAGGATTAAGTGAAGTAAGAACTGAAAATATACTAGAGAGAGATCAACTTAGCAGTCCACATTGTACAATATATAAATTGCATTCTGCCCATGAAATGAAAGTAAAACGTGCCGAAGAGTAAACAAAGGGCCAAAGTCCATTTACCTCAAAGAAATTGGTCACAACTGAAATTGGCAAACAAATTCATATACATATTGTGTGTTTCTTGAATAGTCTAATGATTTATTATACTAAGAAATTATACCGTAAAACAATGGTGTTCTCAAATAGGTTCATTCTACTAGTTCATATAGTTCAGAAATAGCGATAGTTATATAAAAAGTGTGTACAATGGAAATGTAGGATACCACTACTATAGGTATAGACAAAGTGTAAATTACATTACAAAATATACTTATATCTTTTACATAATCTTACGATTCATCCATACATGATTCATGATGGTATTTACTATTACCTAGGTTCATTTTGATTTGATATTTAATCTACAGACATTGAAACTTAGTAAGGCTATAGCCTCGATGAATGTTTAATTACCTCTATGGTTTAGAATCACATCCAATCACAATAAAAATTACTCGATACGAACATAAATACAACTAGAAGATAATTATTTTTAATAGTGACTTCAGTAAGTAATTAATAAGTGTTATCTTGTAAAATATTATAAGCTTTAGGTAGTACATTACATATACCAGAAAAGATATCTGCAATATTGATCATTTGTAAAAATCAATCGTCAGACTCTATGTGATAAGGAATATAGTATTAATGTTAACAGTGTCTCCAAGAAGGTGAGTAATTAATACGTATTACATAAGTGCATGCAATAAAGTAAGGTTCGAATATACCTAAGGCAAAAGGCAGACTTCCTCAGTTCTATAGTAAATGAGAAGTAATAATTAAAATTTATTATTCAAAACATTCATCTTCAGGCTACGGTTACACTACATTGACTACTAAAGCTAATGAGTATAGCCATAAGAACTAATATTCATAAGACGAGGTTTTCACCAGCAACAAAAAGCCGTAAGGTACACACAGATAAACATACCAATATAATAACTCCGTTACTTAATAAATACTAATACCCTATCTTGAACAATACGATTATTATGTGTTGTGCCTTCTCATTTTGTTCCTTTTACTTATAAATTACAATTCGACGAAATCAAAACAGGGAAATCTCTGCGTGCTTTATGCATGCAAGAAAATTAAGAGAATTAGACATGAAATTCATGGCAAAGGCTGACATACACTTCAAAAAAGTCTCAAATGTAGCAATTGAATTAAACGACTTGGTCTGGACAGATTTGAGAAATGAATTTTTACGAAAGGTATTCTAAAACTTGTTTGTGAATATATTTGTCACTTTATTCTATTATAGAAGTAATTAATTTTGGAGAGGCTACATCTTTGGATTGGAACGAATAACTTTCATTGCAATAATGGATGTCTATAGAATAGGTATATATATTAAAGAAAGGTACATATTGGTACATGCGTTGAGAATCATAAATAACACACACACACAAATAAAATCAGAGATGAACATCTGAATAAGATTCTTCAATAACAATGTTTGTCCATTTGAGACTATCTTATAAGTACTACTCATTCGCAATACTATATTATCATAATAAAATATGGTACCATACCTTAAAATGACAATTTGACTAATGTGTACTAGATAATTTTGGTGTGTGTCTGTGTTTATAATAATCTTAGCTACTGAATTGTGTCAACTGTCATCTGCCAACTGTAGCTTCGTCACAGCAAATTCAACTGAAAAATCTTTTTTAATTGAATTTTCTGTGTTTTACTTCGTATGTGTGGTATGTCTGCTTGCATGTAAATAGTAACATGCTTGCATATGAACAGAATGTAACTTTCTCTTTGTTGAGTAACTGAATACGTAAGAATATGATGTGATAAGGCCGACAATAAAACTCTAATAATAATTAGTATTTGCTGCTAGCAAAATTTAAAAGAGAATCTAAAGCAAAATATGTAAATCTAAATTGTATTACATGCGTAAGGAACACTTAATTATATTTACCTAAAATATATCTACTTTGAAGAGAACTATCTGTAAAACTATAAAACTTACATCTACTAATTATGCCATCTAAATTCTGAAACTTCATGGGTAATCTCTGATTTATGTACATTC
>JABASD010003826.1:0-18059 GCA_019776165.1 Pogonognathellus flavescens | reverse complement strand
GTTTAAGTAGAAGGGGTAAGCAGTGTAGACTATCAGTGTATAGATTGGTTATGTTACCGGGTTGGTAATGCGTCCGGGTGGGTAGGAGTCGGTTACCGTTTATTCGTGGTGTTTGTCTATGATACGACTCATTTTTCCTATAGCAAAGGTGAACATTAAAAATGATGCAATAGAAGCTAGAAATTGACTACACAGAGACAGACAGACTTGTCAGGAAGTACTTATTCTACAGATATTAGTAACAATAACGTATAATTTTTACATTCGTTTTAGAAAACAGAGATGAAGTAAAGGTTAAAGTTATTACATACCCAATGCCCAATACATCATTATATTTACGACTGCGAGTGATGTATATAAAGTTACCCCAAGTAAGTTCAAGTCTAACATCGTATTTCATGTTACAGTGTGTGCGTAAACTTGTACACATACAGCCGTACACACAGACAGACTGACATTTTGACATATGTACACACATAATACAAGTACACCAATTAATGCAATAACACATCATACAAACTTAAGCATCTAGTATTTGTTTATTATAATACAGATATCCTTTGTATGTAATTTGATGTATTCTGTATTGCCACACATACACATATTACATTGCACACAGATACAAACTCGAACTAATATGTATGTAAAGACAGCATACCAACATAGAATACATACAACAGAGTTTCTCGTTAAACTAACTCAAACCTAGTCTATTGAATATCCAGGCTCAGTTAGTTAGCTTTAGCTCATGCTGCACTCGAAGTCGAACCCACTATCGACTCCACGCACTGCACACTTCAATTTTACTACGAATATCAAAATGATGATGATGATGATATTAAGTGCTATGCAGTACCTACATTATAAAATAAATGATCTAAACTGCTTTTAGTAAGTGCTAACATGTTATTCAAAGACATCTATTGTGTTGTAGGTAAGTAAAGTACATATAAGAAGCCAATATTATATCTCAACAATAATGAGTTAAGCATAAAACAGCCATAAGAACATTATGTAGGAATTGATTGTACTTGTAAGTACAATCTACTGTAGGAAGCCATTGCATTTTGCATTCATTCAACTCAGGGCAAGAACTCATGTTTTAAAAATATAAAAACTGCAAACTGCTGACTGAACACGTAGCGTAATTGATAAATTCCATACTGATTCATCATTGCATTGTACCATCACTACGTATTATGCAGCATGCACGTATAAATATGCATGCATGGGTCTACAAACATTAATCATATACATACCATATAAAACTGTAATGCACGTATTTTCTAATCACGTATTCATAGAATTCAAGTAAATATTTTTCCTTTTCTCATAACTTGTTAACGCTAATAATAAATTGCGATATTTATTTACTTAACTTGAGACTATACTCAATGAATTATTGATCTTTGCTTAATAGAACCTCTTATAGGAATATCTGAATAGGGAATATTTTTGCTAACATCGCATAAAATATACTACTCGATATTCGATTCATGACGATACGATTAGCGATTCGCAAAGCGTTACGTACGTCGTGTTGTTGCTGTTATTATTGGCTTTTGCATTCGTGTGGATATAAGTATCGAACTATTCGACTAAAGCTCTACACAATGATGTACAAAAATAATCAGAGATGGGATATTTATGCATATACGAATTTTTAATTTTGATTCCACGATAAACTAAGTTAAAGTTCAGCAGACCTAGAAAACTGAAACACCGATTTTTTTTCATGCATATTTATTTTCATATTGATGCTGACTGAATGCATTTTTCCCAATGTATTTAAGCCTATAGTCAGGGCGTATCTAGTATTTTGTAATGGGGGAGGGCTCGAGTCTTATGGGGGATTCAAAGCATCGGCCGCAAATGTCAAACAACCCCTGTTTCGGGAATGTGGGGAGGGGGCTCAAGCCCGGTCAGCCCATACGTAGATACGCCCCTACCTGTAGTGCATATTTACTACTTACTACTTACAAATAAATGCACAATGTATTTTAGTCTTCTTGGATCTACTACTAAAACTCTCCTGTAGTCCTATTATTGTGTTGTGCTTGTGCTATTAGTAGTGGTTCGTACATATAATTGCAAATCATATTTGATATAATATTTGTAGGGTTTTTGGAGCATACATATCCTTTCTCTTGTGGTAATGTTAGGTTAGGTATATTTTTGTGTGGCACATGCGCATTGATGGGAGTCATCATGTGTCATATCCGCACTCCGCACTTACAAAACAAAACACACAGTAGTAATAACTCGTACTATACTTTTTAACACAACACACACAGGCTTCGACGAATTTTGCTCAAGTTGAACGAAACAACTTTCTTTCATTGCATTGTTGATTGTTCGTTGTTCGCTCTCCTCATTTGAAAGTCTATTTTGATTTGGACAACCAAGTTTGCAATGGCAGTGAATTTAAATCCTTTGTCTTAACTTTAATCAGCATAAAATGTGAAACTCTGCATTCGTACTTTTCAACTACTAATTACCTACGCAGTAAATGTAAGTAGATTTTAAATTAAAAGTTTAACTGTCAACAAAACATCAATAGATTTGCAAGAACACGAAAGGCAAAACAGTAATACATAATAATATAAATTGTGCGACTACTTGGCACTTTGGACTTGTTTGTGACTTGTCAATGCTTTAGTTTTGTGCGATGTTAGTTTCTTTGGTTAGGTTACCTGTCTGGGACGTGGGAACGGAAAAGTAACTGAAAACTTCCTGTCACCTCTTCGCAGTTCGTATGTTTTAGTAGGAATATTTACTTTATGTTATACATAATGTCATTAATGTTATTAATATTATATGTATGACGAAACGACTAAAACGACTGCAAATTTCAATCAGTTGTTGTAAAGATGTTATTTGTTCATTAGCCATCAGAGAGCTGATTAAATAAACCATCGTGTAGGGCCAGTGGGTGTTGAAAGTTGATTTACTGTTAAACTAACTACCTATCAAGTTGTTGAATTGTTAACAAAAAACAACTGATTAACATCGTACCTAACTTTGCAGATCAGTGTACAACAACGACTTACACTTAAGAAACGTTGTTGAAAGCTGCAATTTTAATATTCAATGTTGATTGCAAGCGAAGTGATATTTTTACACTCGCAGTGACGTGAAATTAGTTCAATATTTCAATCCGGGTATCTCTACGAATTGCGAAAAGTTGTCTGTCAACTGCGTGTGAGTGGTTGATGTGTGTTCAGTGTAATCGTTGAGTAAGTTGAGTTGTTTGTGGTAATCGATAAAAAGGTACTCAAGACAGCGAAGTTACTTATTCAGTAACCCATCATACAAGTGACAGCAAGTCGTAATCTTAATTTGGAATCGGCAATAGAAACCGTATCGACTATAAAAATGGTGAGTTTGCCAACATTTTTTTCCTATAAATAAATGTATGTTTAAGTAGGTATTATATAATTGGTTTATTAGAGACAGACGGGATTATTATTGAGATGAGAGTGAGAGAGATATCAGCCTAGAGCTATCGATGTGTTATCAATGAAATAAAGTCATCTCATTAATTCAAAGCGTGATTTGAGTACACATGGATCATTAGTAGTCAGTAGTATGATAATTAATTAGAAGTTGATGTACATAACTGTTACATTATCATACAATACGATAATTTATATATTCATTGTTTTGCAGATTTTAGTTGACAAACCGAGAGAAATCCCTAAGGTAGATCTGAATGAGAAAAGTGAAGATTTATCATACCTTGAAGATATACTGCCAAATGACGATGTGCTGCATAACGATGAAAATAATCGTGGATATTTTCCTCTTCCTTCACTTGGATTAAATTATCTTAATAATCTGAACCTTAATTTAAACCTCAATCTTCGCAGTACCTCATTGTGGAAAATTTACGAAAACAGTTTCACAAAGCCAGGATTTATTACTCGTGGCAGACCGGACTTGGACGAAATTTCATCAGAGTCAGATGACGTTGATAGAAGAAGTGCATTCACCATCTCTAACTTCAGGCGTCAATTGGAGAGATCAACAAATCTTTTGAGACAACAGCTACAACAATCAGACTACAGAGATATTGGAAACAATGATTCTGTGGATTCAGATGACTATTATGAAGATAACGAGCAAGAAGAAGATTCGAATACCCAAAATACAGAGTCAAATAAAATTGAAGAATTTTGGTCGTCGTTTTTTAGCTTCAAAGGATTTTACGAGTCTGCTGGGGTGGAGTCGAATAAAGTTGTCTCACCACCCCCAATAAATGCTTTCTGCAGCCGTATTTCTTTATCAAAATATGATTATGTGAAGGTTTGTTTGTTCTTCAGCTTTTACCCCATTATACGTAGTTATTAGTATTATTAGTAGCTTTTAAAACACATTTCTTTCTCCATTAAATTATGGCGAAATATAATGTTCAGAATTTACGCCACTATTTCGTTGAATGTAGTTTGGAAGAATAGATATTCATCATTACATGTATTTTACTAAATGTCGAACCTTTTTCTGGTATTTCAGATAGCGATTATGTCAGTAACCGTGGCTCCAATACGCGCTATTGGAATGTTCTTTAGTATATTCATGGCCTGGAGTTTTGCTCATCTAGGGACTTTTCGATTGTCATTTGAAGAATCAAAGGAGCACCCGTTGAGTAGGTGGAGAAGGTAAGATTCTTTGTCAATATATCAATCGTAGTCATTACTTCATAAAAAATACGTATTTTGTCCAAGCCCAGTTTTTTAAATATCCAGTATTAATATTAATAAGATCGAAGCGTTTGAAGAAAAGTATTGCGACAAATGCGTTGCAACAACAGTTTCGCGAGTTTCCTTACTAGATAGGTTAATTCGTTTAATACAGTACTTTGATAGTACAATATAACTATAACAAATGTGCAATTGCAATTCAAGGGAATGTTCTTTGCTCAAGGATGGTTAGAATTGTGTCATATAATATGATCATTTCATTACTACAGACCATTATCACCGGGCCATTCTCTGATTCACTCTGTCATGATAATTATTATGAAATGCTATAATATAATATGCTAATAAGAGTAATTTAAGGATGAGGATAAAAGTATCCTTTATTATTATTACGAGTTCACATGATTCACATAAATAATGATGATATCTTTGAATAAAAGTTTTTCTAAATCCATTATTTGAAGCTTGCGTGGCATAGCCCGGCATGAAATAGCTACACTTACACTACACTACACTTTTTGCTAAAGATGTTCAGTACACTACACTTACACTACACTTTTCGCTTAAGAAACTCAGAACACTACACTTGCACTACACTATTAGATATAGGGGACTTACACTTTTACACTTATCTTACACTACACTCACAATAGTATAGTGTAATGGGGCCTTCGTACCTTTCCACACAGGAAATTTTTTGTAATCGGATTAATTTATTAATGGATGGGTAAAGGTGTGGTTATATTTACTCATGGTAAATTTTTCACCCTCGAGACCAGAACAATATATGAAGGCAATTGCTGTGTATTGGCTTACAATTTGTACATAAAAACTGATTACAATAGAAGCATGCATCAAGTTTTGCTGTTTTACCCATCCCTTTCGTTAAAAATCCTATAGCCAGTGTGATCCTGAGTCGGCAATCAAATAGCTACACTACACTACACTACACTATTTTGTTTAAAATGTTCATAACACTACACTTACACTACACTTTTGGCTTAAGGTGCTCGTACCACTACACTTACACTACACTATACATAGAGTGGGAGTATACACTTTACACTAATTTTACACTTACACTCAAAATAGTGTAGTGTAGGCCGGGCTATGTGCGTAGGAAGCCTTTCTATTGGTTATTATTCCGTCAGACCATACTCGAACTGCAGTTCATGGACTTACGTTTCTAAAAGACGTGGTATAAAAGTATTGCCCATATTATATACACGTGTATCTAGGAAAATGAGTATGAGTCATTATTATTCTCTAAAGATAATAAAAAGCTTTTCGTTTTTCAGGCAATCGTTTGCCTTGTATTTGTAATGAATTTGAGTGCATCCTTAGTTCACACGTTGTTTTATTCAGGAAAGTGTACTTTCAGCTACCGGTTACATGACACGCACGTGAACATTGGGGTGTCCTGGGAATTTTAGAACTCGTTTAGCTCTTGTCTATAATTTCTTAACTTAATGGCAATTGTGGAAAACAACTATTCAACATGGTTAATTTAAACTCTCACTCAAGCAATGCACCAATAAGTTTATTCAAACCCTTTACTGCTTATGTCTAACCCACGAAACATGGGAGTTAGAATAGAATAGAAAATAGCCTAAAATAAATTCAAGTTCAAGGTGGTCGTTGTTTATGCTGGGTTTACTGGCATAAGGAATTGGAATTGTACTAGACATACTCTATAACATGATGCTGATGTGTATCTTACTTTGTATTTAGAAATATGCGATGGCTCATTTCCAAATTTTGGATGCGATTGTTTTTTTTCTTCGCTGGATTTCAATGGGTTAAAATCAAAGGAAAACAAGCTGCTCCAAAAGATGCTCCTATCTTAGTTGTCGCCCCTCATTCCAGCTTTTGGGACGCCTTTGTTTTGACAATCTTGGGGTCCCCTTCTGCAGTAGCCAAATCAGAGTCCAGGAATATGCCCTTTTTTGGAAGTAAGTAATGCTTTTTTGTCACAATAAATAATAAATCTGATAGTGCCATGTATAACATGATTCTAAATATTAGGCTTTTATTGATTAGTACATAAGTAGTTTAGATGTATCTGTCTGTATTAAGATTAAGCACATTGTTATGTTTTAATAGACATTAATCGTCGAACTGATAGTGTTGCACTTTTCAAGGAATGGAGTTAAAGTCGCTATTTTTACTGTTCAACTTTGGTATATTTTAAAAAACATTAGCAAGCTTAAAACGAAGTTGTTTACAACTTAAGCAAGCACAATATTCGAAAACCGTCGTTAAACGAGGCATCATGAGGGATTAGAGGGATGCCAATTAAAGGATAGGTTTTACTTTTACTTGAAAAATATGATGATACTTGATGATACCATTACCTGTCATTAGATTTGCCACATGTTGTCATTTTATCTCTCCATTTTAGCGTTGCCGTTTGCGGTTACTTGTAACTTCATGAATATTTCATAATGTCGGAGTTTGTAAAGCACTTTAGGAAATGAAGTTAATGTGTAGATTTAATAGTGCCGTGCTGTGGTATTATAGTATGTATACCTACACCACACTGTCGCTCGCTTTATTACAAACAAAACTCATAGTATTATTGTAAGTATACCTATGTAGATTGCAATTAGTTTTTCATTATAATAATATTCAGCTGTATGCAGTGTAGTAAGTAATGCGTGCCTCGTTCATGCCGCATTTATTCTACGTAGAATTTGAACAATAACTGGGTTAGTAGATTTATATTCGAGTAGCGGATGTTTTGTTTGCTACGAATGCAACTTTTACTTTAATATATACCGTAGCAATAGCATTCAACGTACAGCGTTGCAAGCATCATCATAGCTTTTTTAGCTAACCATGGCTCAACTTGCTATGTTATGGCTATAATGTATTGTATTACTTTAGGTAGTTGGCAAAATGTAACGAAGTACAATTTAACTTAATGATTTCAGAGGTGTAGGTTGTAGGTACATTACATTACATAGGTAGATGAAAAGTGCATTTATTTACCTAACCTATAGTTAATATTTATTAAGTAGGTATGGTACAAGCGTTATGCTATTGCTAATGTTCTATTTACCTAATTATTTTCTTTTGTTATCACAAGTCACAGTCACAACGCATTATGTAGAAGGAGTAAAAGGTAAAAAGTTATTCTGGATGCAAGCATCTTTCTAAATGTTTGCAAATGCAAAGTATGCATAATATAAAAAAATATTATAAGCAATAAAACTATGTATAAGTAAATCAGCCTAACGGTTTAGGAGCGTGGATTGTGTGTAAATTGTAATCTTCTATTCTAATTGCGTATCACAATTTTCAGTTACTATTGATTATTGATCCCTTAAGAGCAGCAAGAACAAATGAATTATATATATGCGTCATAATGACGTAGTAAATATCAATTGAAGGCAGACAGGTTAGTAAATGAAGTATATACAAACTTTACATATTCGTATTATATCCTCCATGTAACACGAGTTGCAAGTGGCGAGTTTTATTATTACCTATGTGTATAATAATACCACTGTGTACATAACATGCAGATAAGTGTGCAAGGTATTCACATTTATGGGTAGAATTGGTTCTATTGTATGCATCAATAAGTTATTTAACATTTTAAAGGGCATTCGCCACCCAATAGTTGGTGTTCAATAATAAAATGTTAGGTATATCTTTATAAACATTCTTACTGTAATATACCTATAGTTTATATAGTATCATAGTATACAGTATACACACAGCTAGAATGTTTTATTATATGAATGAAATGCCAAACTTTGAACTTTTATATTTGAACCTATTATATAGCTATTAGTATTAATAGAAATAATATTACTGCCCACTTAAACTAGAGGTGTGCATTGCTGTGCATAATAAAATCTTCGCTGTCACATCATCAAAATTAAAATTTAGAATTACATATAGGGCTCAGAGCTAGGTAGTATATTATAATTAAATATGTGAGTGATTACTAGTCATTCTATTCCAGATGGTAATATTTTATTATATTATTATGTCCAAGTCTAACAAGACTATGAAATTATTATTGGCTAGTAATGTAGTCATCCTTGAGGTAATAATTATCTACGTTTCGTTTACTAATTGGATACTATCGTCAATAAGCTATTTCATTAGCATAATATCATGTGTTTCCAATCAATAATATCGCATGCCAAAGAAGCTGCTGATATTACTGACTCTAGTACTGACAATAACAATACGAGTCAATTTTTTTTAAATCGGCATTATTTTATCTTAGTTACTTTTTAAATAAGACACGCGCTGCACATTTCGTTTTCTTTATAAGTATTAGATGTTTTTAAGCATTGTTTGTATGGTCCATTGCATGACATAGAATAATAGCTTTACCTATTATTACTGTAGTTATTATTTTGCTTCCACAAACCAGAAGGGGTTACACTACATTTTATTGATTAACAATAATGAATAAATCAAAAAAATTAATGCTACTGTTAATAGATTTTCTATTTTAGGCTCGGCTGCGTTTTTATACAATACCAATTAATTATAGGTGCACGAGTAATAGTGATAGCAGAATGATTGATGAAAACATGAAATCAATTAGATAGAATAATTATAGTATAGAGGACTGAGAGAACAGGTCATTGTCAAATTGTCATGCTTGTATTTCCGAAAGTTTTTATGAATTGTATATTTCGATTTTAATTCTTCTTTTTTACATTACAGAGCTAATCGACTTTACTCAACCGGTATATGTCGAACGGGAGAGTCGTACATCAAGGCAGGAATCATCCCAAGCGATAATTAAAAGAGCGCATAAAATTCAATCTATTGATTGCTGGCCACAGGTATTTTTGTCCTTCAATGATAAAACTAAGCCTTAATTATAAAACGGTTTATCTGTTTCAATAATAGGAGACCTAAGATGGCCTACTTACAAACAGTAAGATAATAATTAACCATTCATTTTTTTCCAGATATTCATATTTCCGGAGGGGACATGCACAAATCGTTCTTGTCTTATATCTTATAAACCTGGTGGTTTCAATCCAGGAGTTCCAGTGCAGCCAGTTATTATTAGATACCCAAATCGATTCGACTGCATCACATGGACATTTGATGGACCGTCACCGTAAGTCGCATTTCTTTTATAATGTATTGCAAATAGGCATTATAGGCATAAATACCGATTCAATTATTTATGCTAATAATTTCTCTTTTCAGGTTACGGAACGCTTGGTTCACTTTGTGCCAGTTTAACAATTACATTGAAGTAGAATTTCTTCCTGTATATCAGCCTAATGATGCAGAGAAAAGCGATGCAAAACTGTATGCCCAAAATGTACGAAGCACTATGGCCGATTGCTTGGGAATTCCAATGAATGATTTTACATATGAAGAAGGTGTCGTGTTGAACATGATGAGTAGAAGTTCTGTTCCAAAGAAGCTCCATGTAGTCAGAACGACCCGCTTAGGTCTTCAGATTGCGGAGTCTAGAGAGACGAATTTTATCACCGAAAACACGACACGCACTAATATCGATTGGAATGTGACCCCACAACTTTTCCTACAACACATGAAAGTTGAGAATGAGGATGCTGTAAACAGTCAAGATATGAAGGAGCTGTTTACTGTTTTTAATCCAAATGCTGGCAGCAAAGAGGCAGCTGAACAAATTGATCTGCGAGAATACATATTCTTTGCCATGTTTTTCCAAATGGGAATCGAGGAAGACAGACTAAGTTCGATTCTATTTTGGGTGAGATATTATTTTACTTGTTTGCGTATATATTCTTCTTCTGACTTGTCTGAATGGGATTAATGTTCTTCATTAAATATTTTGTAGATGTATTGTCAAGATACGAGTTCAATGCCAAAGGAAACGTTTTTGTCTGTTATGGACAGAATATTTGAATGCAAATTGAAAGATGCCGAAGGCTTATTTGCGTCCCGTGGGATTGAAGAATCTTCTACCATTAATTTGGGTAAGTAATGTTTTTATGTAAATCAGTTTGAAGTGACTGATCATTGACTCATTGATCATGCACTATGTATCTATAAATAAATGCTTTATATTTTAGATGAATTCAAGACCAGGTTGCACAGGCGAATGGAATTCATAAAATTATACTCCATGGAAGAGTCTGGTGAACTACAGGGCAATCATCCATGTACAGAAGCAAGGGCCGAACTCAGACAACGTAAATCAAAAGTAGACTAATAGAAAAGTCGCGGAACAAAAAATTATATCATCAGATCTTCACAAAAGCATTCTTCACGAACAAGTAACGTCAAAGCCTTTTTCTAAATATCTGACAAAATAATCTGAAGTTCACTAGGCGAAGCAGACAAATTCGTTGAGAAAAATTTATCAGTAGTCTGGAACAAATGTTACTGCGATTATGTTAAGATGACATTTACTCAATGCGGCTAAAAGTCATAATTGCTTTTTCTATTGGAAAATGCATATTGAAAAAGTCTGATTTGTTTCATGGAAACAAAAGTATCGGCTATCGGCTGGAAAAGTAATGACAGTTGTACCAGTTTAGTTAAATTGTATGTATGCAAATATGCAAACCAAAACAGTAAGTAATTTCATACTACCTTGATGTTCGTCAAAATTAAAAGTCTGCTCACAAGAAATGAATTTTAAGGTACCTACATACATCGAAATGTGTATTTATTTTGAAAAATCTAATGACTGGAAATGGTTTTGAAAGAAGCGTCTCTATAACGTAGATAACTTATATGTAGAAAGATAAGAGTTGTAATCAATCACTTTCTGGCCAATTTAATTAGATTTTAGAACCACGTATGTAATACTGAAATGATGTCGATGATACTGTTTTGTTAGGTCATATTTGTGAACAAAAACCGATTTTACCATTTTAATCTAGTACTTTATTGTAGTGAAATGTCAATAGATTTTATCTAAGTCACCTATCGGATGTGTATCAATGTACAGATAAATCCTAAATGTGAGTGTAAAAATGTTCACAATTGCTTACGAAATAGTCAGTTCACAGTATTGTTTAGCTCGTGTATTATAAAAACGCTATCTCTGAATGTAACTTTTTCATGTTATGGTTAGGCCTAAGTCGTTTTAACATAGGGTTTTAATCGTAGACGCAAGACAGTTAATTTTGGAGAGCAGGAGTAATTTTAAGAACTACTAATTTGAAAATGTGCTTGCAAGCAACTGTTCGCTCATTGCCAAAAAGTTGAAACCATTTTCTTCCTATACTTATCAATAATAATAAGCAAACCATTTCCTCTATCCCTCTGTACAAACATTGGCCAAAATTGCTTTCATTCACCAACTGAGAGACGACATAGGAAATACAGAATAAAGTAGTGACATGACCTAAGGACCTTTGAGAAAGCCTAAAAATTAAAAAAGAATGTTCACTATTGTTTATTAAGTCAATAACAGTGTTAGGAGCAAAGAAGCCAATGAGGACGTTAAAAACTCAGAGTAGTATTACATGAAACAACATATCTGCGCAGGCATCTGCTGCTTTGTTTGATTTTTTTGACCTGTATTATTCTACTGTGAAATGGAAGCTGAAATGCTTAATTTGTACCTTACGGTAACAATAAAATAATAATGTAATAATCAATGACTGATTTTGGTACCTTAACAGAAACTAGGAATTCTAACTTGTACCTACAATACTTGTCTTTTAATCCTAACTATATACCGGTCTAACATTTTCACTGATATTTTCATTATTATATAAATGTATGTCTCACAACTTTATATACACCATGTCACTAACTGTGTAGCAGAGTAGATAGTAGATCCCACTACAGACTTGTAAGAGTTTTTAAGTTTGTCATTTCGTTACCGACTAAAATTGTACACATAATATTGAACCTACAAAAGGAAGAACACACGTTTCATCTTATTACGATCTCACCATGTGATGCTGATACGTAACAAGAATAATTAAAATGCCCTTTCGGATTCTCTAATTTAAATCATTATTTTTAATTGTTCTTAAATGTTTGGCGAGAGAACTAAATTCTCTCGCTACCTGTAAACTTGTAACTATGTATTACATTTAATTGTCTTACATTACCATACCAGTGTAAAGTAATGAAGCTTATAGGTTTAAGTCGTTTGTCTTGTACCTGGCAGACGATGCGACAATATTATTATGAGTCGTACGTAAGTATGACACTTTAATATCATAGGAATAAGCATATGTGTGTAGCGTGTAGTGTTGTTTAGTGCTAAATTTAGCTTCACTCGTCAATCACTGCATTTTACTGTCTCTGTGTGGTATAGTCTTATGAATTATGCGTAGTTTATATGTAAATGTAAAATGTATGTAAAATATGCTGATGAATACATCAGTCGATGTATCTTCACCATGTAATGTTCTAGGTATGTGTTTAGTTAATTAGTGATTTAAAGAACAAATATATTATTATTATTACTTCCTCGCACCGAGCCTTCTTCGTGTTACACGCTACGTATTATGTATGTTTTACTATTAGTTAGTTAATATTCTCATTGTTTTGTATTGCTGTAATTAAGGCAAGTCAATAATGTACATGTGACTTTGAATTCATATTATATTAAGCTTGTTATGCTATACGTAATATGAATAATATATGAAGTTTTTAATTATTAGTAACAATTATTAATAAGATTCCAATATAATAGTTACTAATCGTATTCCTGGAGTCTTTATTGAATCAGTCAATCAAATACAATGTTGTGTAGTTATACATGTCCAAGGGGCCTAATCAGCCAAAGCGGATAATAATCCTTTAGAGTGTATAATTCGTAACATTGGATGATTATCTGAGTTGATGTTTTAATTACGTGTTAATTTACAGCATTATCTATTGTGCAAAGAAGCAATCGAATCAAAAAATATTTGTTTCGACATAAACATACATAAGACCCGTGAGAATGCCTGTGGAACACTTCAAATGTAAATTGTGTGGTAACTAAAATGAAATCTGATCAATAAATCTTCAAAATATGTGCATTATACCAACGATTGAATGTATTTTGGCATACTGCTCAAGCTTTTATCAGTGTGACTCTGCAAAGATTTTAGATTGAAGCGTATTTTTCGTATACTACGTAGTACTTCATAGATACACGTCTTTAAGCTTCAATTCGAAAGTCTCAAAATTCTTGTACGAGTTGGATTTTCAATGTCTCATTTGGTCTCATTTATAAGAATTCTTTTAGGGCAACATCGCATAGGGGCAAAAGAAACTTAAACACTTACAACAATTTTACATTTTAACTGCGTAGTTTCTGATAGTAGGATAGTCATTTACCAAAAGAACTCATCTCAAAGTTCATCACAATGCAATGCATTCTATAGGGCAGGGGATTAATTTTTGTTTCTTAGACATGGCCGTGTTGTTGTTTTGCTGTCCGTCTTCCTCTGGAGGTTTATGTCTTATTGTGAGTAAAGCATAGATATAATTTAATGAATACTTATGCTATAATTTATACAGGTATATTAATTCTTTTTTCAGATGTATCGAGAAACAGACAGGACGCAGATAAGATTGAAGATTACAAGAGCTTTCACTAACAAGGAAATAACTCACAGGTCGCAGATAATTGTAAATATTATGTGCTATGGTTAAAATTATGGATGAACAGAAGAGGTACGTATACAAAATCTTATCTTTGTCATAATTTAAACCACACACTTAATTGCAGTCTCAATTCCCAAATTGTTGACTCAGTATATTCTTTGGCTACTCATCGACTATATCAATAATTACCCATAAATGTATACTTATGTATACGTATCGATTGAATTATCTGTGTTGTGGTTTCAGACTCCGGATCAAAAGTAGTAGAAAGCCGATGCAGCCGACTCTCACTGAGAAGAACGGCGTCACCTTGCCGGGGATATGAAAGTATGGAGCTGATGTTTCTCATAAGGAATAAAAGTCTTGTGTAGGTAATATAATATCTTATAGTACGTTTTATTTAGCATATTATAATAGATTTTTTGGAAATGAAAGATAAGTTCGATTTGCCTAATTTCTTTCGGTGAGTGTGGAACAGAAATATTCTACTGATAACCTGACATTTTTTTAATTTGTTTAGATATGCAAATGTGAGCTGCCGTCTTTGAGTGCATGTATGGATTTGATGAAGACCCATCTAATTCTTTTATACTTCAAAGGTGACTTGCCTTCATTTCCATCGTCAGTTCACTACCTTTGAATAATCATCATGAAGGAAATCGAATGCAAAGGCTCAACATCATCGTTTCTACTTAAGACCCTCGCATGGAAAGGAATGAGATCATTCGTTTCACAAAGATCGGTGTGTGTGAATATCTCGGAAACAGCTCCTCCAACACTTTTCATTAAGGAATTTCATAAGTGTAAGTGTTTTTAAAGGTTTTTTGTTTTAATATTGATTTAATAATAACTCGACAATAATTTTATTAAGACCGAACTTGTGAGGGTTATATGCGAACATTTTATCTGCCATGTTCGAGAGCGCAACCGTCCCAAATCGCTAAAGAGTGAACAATTAATGTGAAATGTGAACTCCAAGTTCGGTGTTGCTATATCCTATTTGGTTACGTTTATTTAGCAACATCATTTTACATCATATTAAACCCACAATTAACTATGTTACTTATCATAATATTATTTAGGAAATATAAATTCAATTTCCTTTGTCACAGGAAACATGGAAGAAGGAGGGACACCAAGTCGTGGTCGCCCGAAAGGCAGAGGAAGACTCCCTGTTGAAATTGGGTCTCGTCCAACAGAAGAAGGGCCATCGGGGGAACCTGAAACTCTAGATCCAAGTCCGGCACCTGACGTTGCGACAGAGAAAGTGGAGGCCCCATCACAGGCAATGAGCGCTGCTCGTATTAGTACCAGAGGACGATTTCCGCTTCCCTACCTGGTCACTCGCCCTCCGGGTGGCGATTTTCAAAAACAGGGCACTTCTGGTCAAGTTGTGCAATTGGCTGCAAATTACTTTTTGCTTCAAAAGAAAACAAATTTTCAGTTGTTTCAGTATCGAGTGGACATGGAACCGGATTTTGAGGAGTCCAGAATTCGGAAGTCTATTTTGAAACAACATCGCGATGTATTACCTATACACATTTTTGACGGTACTATTATGTTTACTAAAGAACTTTTAACTCCTGATCCTTTGCCACTTGCGGGAGTGGATCAATCTGGCCAACCAATTGCCATCAACATCCGTTTAACTAAACCCTTAGAGCCAGAAGATCCAGGCTTCATTCAATTTCAGAACATTATTCTCAGATCAGTGATGAATGGTCTCGAATTGGACTTGCTTGGCCGTCATTATTATGACAGTAAAATGAGTATTCAGAAATCAAATTGGAGACTTGAGTTATGGCCAGGATTTATAACATCTCTTCGAACTTGTGAAGACAATATATCCCTACTGAATGCTGAAGTCACGCACAAGATGATTCGAACAGAAACAGTGTTGGACCTATTACTACTTTTGAAACAAAAGGGTAGTACGCAAGACGAAATGGAGGCTGCTGTGGCCGGAAAAATAGTGATGACTAAATACAATCGAAAAACCTACAAGGTTGATGGTATCGAATGGAACATTAAACTGGGTGATACATTTACGACCGCAAAAGGGGAAGTAAGTTATTTAGATTACATGAAGAACCGCTATCAAATAGAAATCAAAGCCCTAGGTCAACCGTTGCTGCGTGCAGTTGTAAAAAAGAGGGATATACACGGCAATCGGTCAGAGATGGCCGTTCGCCTCATCCCTGAGTTATGTTTCATCACTGGACTGGATGATGATCAAAGAGCAAACTTTGCGTTAATGAAAGATTTAGGAGAGCATTTACATATGGCTCCGGGAAGGCGTTTGAGTACTCTTACGACGTTTTTGCAAAGAGTAATGAACTGTGAAAAGGTATGACTATTTTAATTGTTATTAAATTGTCCTAACAATGATACTTTCTTAATTATGTGCCATAATATTGCATTTCAGCTAAGAAAACATCTGGAAGAATGGAATGTACGTTTTTCTACAGACCCCATCAGACTGCAAGGAAGAATCCTTCCACCTGAAAAAATTATATTTATGCGAAATGGCAATCGCCATGAAGTGGATGCCAACGCAGATTGGAGCAGATCGTTCAGAGGAAAGTTTTATTTTATACCAAAAACTTTGCCGTATTCATTTTTGAATTGTACATGATGATGTGTGCTTGTTCGCAAATATTTTTCTTTTCATTACCCTAATTGTTGTATGTCATATATATTTCTTACGCAGATTGTCAAATGATTGATTCTAAGTCTCTGGAGAAGTGGATACTGATTGTTCCAGCAAGAAACATGGAAGGGTTGGACAACTTAGTTAGAACACTGCAGAGAGTTTCTTCCCCTTTGAATTTTCGTTTGGGTCAACCACAGATGTAAGATTCTGAATATTATTTAGATTACTTTTCGTGCTGAGCAAAAGATCAAGATTGCAACTTATGAAATTATTTGTTAATTTTCAGAGTAAAAGTGCCAAACCCTAATGCTGATGCATATAGAGGTGCCATCCGAGACACCGTGAACGATCAAGTGCAAATGTACTTCATAATCTTACCTCACAATAGACTAGAATTATATTCAGCAGTGAAACAATGCATTTCTATCGAATATGGAAGTAAGCATTTTCAAAGTTGTTTATAATCACCTTTTCCATGTGAAAAGTAAACTAAAACTAACTCACTTCTTTTTTGTTACAGTTCCTTCACAGTGTTATCTGGCTAAGAATATCAACAACAAAGGACTGATGTCTGTTGCCACCAAAGTGGCTATTCAAATGAATGCCAAACTTGGAGGTCAGCCATGGACTGTAGTCAATCCACTAAACGTAAGAATATGTTTTCCTAAACCTTGTAAATATTTAACTGTTAGTACAAAAATCGATAAAGAAGCTATTTAATCGTTTTGACTGTTTTTAGGGGTTGATGGTTATTGGGTTTGACGTTTACCATGGAGCAGCAGGAGGAAACAGCATCGGAGCAATGGTTGCATCCATTAACAAAGAGATAGCTCGATACTTCAGTACTGTGTCAAGGTTTGCGGGTAAAAGGGAGATTTCGGAAAAAATCGCAACGTGTGTGGCAAGTAAGGATGTATTATTAAAACTAATCTTTAAAACATTTCGTTGGATAAAATGCTTATTACCAGTGCCTAACTTAAAAATATTTTTATTTTTAGAATGTGTCAAAGCGTATCAAAATTGCAATCAAGGAGCTCTTCCAGGTCGAATTATGTTTTACAGAGACGGTGTAGGGGAAGGTGATCTCAATGAAGTTTACCAAACAGAGTTGGTACAAATATTGGTAGGCATTCATACAGTTATTGTATTTTGGGGGGGGGGGGGGG
>JABASD010003825.1:0-18065 GCA_019776165.1 Pogonognathellus flavescens | reverse complement strand
AACTTTTACGAAAGTTATTGTGATTCGAACACACACACACACAGACAGACAGACATGACAATTCCATAAGACCGGCTCGGTCTAAAACTAACATCAAGCAGTCCTACGGGACCTCACGAGGTAATGGTTTAGCCCCATACAATGATGAGTAACTGTTTCTACCGCATTGACCAAATTTATTAACACCGCGTTTGTGACATTCAGGTGTATTATAACTGGAAGAATCGCTTTATAGTATGTATAATTAGGAGTATTAAATCTAGAAGGATCGATTTTTGGTATAACTGGGAGTATTTAAATTAAAACAACCGATTTTGATTCAACTGGGAGTGTTTAAAATAAAATAATCAATTTTCATAAATTAGTGGGTATTTAAACTGAAAAAATCAATTTTCACAAAATAGTGGGTATTTAAACTGAAGAATTAATTTTTTATAAATAGTGGGTATTTAAACTGAAAGTATCGATTTTGATTAAATTGTGAGCATATAAAGCAAAAGAATCGATTTTGGTTAAATTGTGAGTATTTAAAGTGGAAATATCGATTTTAGTCCAATTGGGAGTATTTAAACTGAAAGAATGGATTTTGATTAAATTGTAGGTATTTCAACTAAAATAATCGAATTTGGCACAATTGGGAGTATTTAAACCGAAAGAATCAATTCTGGTCCAATCGGGAGTATTTAAACCGAAAGAATCAATTCTGGTCCAATCGGGAGTATTTAAAGTGAAAGAATCGATTTTGGCACAATTGGGAGTATTTAAACCGAAAGAATCAATTCTGGTCCAATCGGTAGTATTTAAACCGAAAAAATCAATTCTGGTACAATCGGGAGTATTTAAAGTGAAAGAATCTATTTTGGCACAATTGGGACTATTTAAACTGCAAGTAACGGTTTTGATAAAATTGGGAGCATTTAAATTAAAAGAATCGTTTTTTTCCTAATTTGGAGTATATAAATCAAAATAATGATATTTAGCAATGCTGCTCCTATCATGAGTATTTGAATAAACAGATCCAGAAGCGGTATATCAATTATTGTAACCAGAAACAGTGTCCTCATATTTACTATGAGTATCTCAATTAAAAGGAAGTGGAAGCGGTGTTTAATTTTTGTTACTACCGCTAGACTATTTAGTGGGTAGTTTTTGCCCGATAACTCCGATTGGACCGATTTTACTGACCAACGAACTTTGCCTCCGCCTTGCCCTCATACACATGTGTACCAAGTTTCATACGTCTAAGTTTATTTTTACTTGAGTTATCGTGTTGACAGACAGACGGACAGACATATCGGGTACATACTACCTCGTGAGGTCTAAAAATTATTAAGGTACTGAATTAAAAATTACTTACTGGAAAAGTGTTCATCAAACTGCAGATACATGTTGAAAATGAACAGAGGGTTTCTAAAAGAGCACAGTGCTGACAAATTCCATGCCCGAGCAGCTAGCACGGAAAAGGAAAAGCAGATCATCGTTATTGACAAAATCAATCCGTAGGGTGCTGCGGAGTTGAAAATTTGTATAAGGGAGAACACAAGTGAGTAGAAAACTAAAGACGCCATCAGAAAATTGCCGAAGTACCACGCTATAATTCTATTTCTACTTTTTACCATTTCTATTTGCTTTAGTGTCTTATTGTATGTGTAAGGTCCAAAGTGAACTTTGTCGCATAAAGAATAAAAATTGAAAAGTGCTGTCCTTGCCCAGTGGGTACTCATTTTGATAAAATGTTTTTAACCCCAATTTTTAATTGTTAAACTCATTTTCCGAATTAAAATAGGAATATAATATACTGTTTTTAGAATATGACTTATTGTCCAATATGATTTGAATGGCTACATTATTTCAAATTCTACAATTTCATCATCCCATAGCGACTGAACGAATGACAAAACTTTCCAGACCCGTCTTTGTCCGGACAAGTAAGTATTTTATTTGGGTATTTACATGAAACTACTTTATAAGAATGGTGAAACCGTATGTCCGTCCGTCTGTCCGTGACCGTTATCACTCACGAATGGATGAACACAATTGGTTCAAACTTCTCACACGTGATATCTGACTCCCAACAAAGGTCCAGTTCAAAAAGGGAGTCAATCGGTAACATTCAATATTTAGTAGCGAAAGCTACTTCATGTCTGTCCGTCTGTGTATCATTAGTTCGATATCTTCACTACGAACTACGAATCAACTTACTTCGTTCAATAATTTTCAAACAGTTATGACATCAACACAGGCCCGTAGCCAGGATTGAAAGTTGGGGGGTGCTAAACGTCTCTCACGGCCATTTTAAGGTTGTAAATACGAAAAATTTGACCATTTTTTGTTGTTTTGGAGCCCAATTGTATAATTTTGGCTTGTTTTTATTGAAAATTCCAATAATATCTAGTACATAGTACTATAATCTGGGGGGTGCTTGAGCACCCATAGCACCCCCCTGTCTACGGGCCTGCATCAACATATTGACACCACTATTGACAAATACAGTTTGACAAATCAACTAAAACCACTGTTATTTAAATAGTATACGTAATTGTTTTTCTTACGCTACTTTATTACATCCGCTTTGCATGGTTTATTTACATTATGATTAGCTACTAGAATTGGTAGGTTCAAACTGTATTATACGGATTTCAAGTTTCTCAAGCAACAAGCTGTAGACGGTGATGGCCGGAAAAATTGAAGTTTACAAATATAATCCATGTAAAGATAGGGTTAAAGAGTCTACAGTCCAAGACCGCATACAGAAATCCAACTCGGATTGCCAAATCAGAAGCACAAGTTACTACGTGAAAAAATTGTCTGATAATTTGAAAAATTGTTAATAAATCTCCTCGTGCAGTGCAAGATATTTTAGTTAAATTTAGGTTAACATTTATCAAAATACACCATATTTGCGCTTAGCGCTTAAGTTTTGGTTTTTTATTGTCATTTTAGAGACGAATTTTGTAAATTTCTTTTATTTAAAGGATGAGACAAAAGGATGATTTGTTCTGCTGCAAGTTTCAATAATATCTGGTGCATACTGGCCGAATTTGGGGGTGTTGTGTATACCCAGAGCCACGCCCCCTGGCTACGCCCATAGTCTAAAGACAACGCAATTTTATTCGTCTCGGTTATTTCGACTCCAATTAAGTATATGTAACTTAAATAGTTACCTGTTTGTATATCTAACAAGGAAATATTCTGCTCGAATTTTATTTTTCGTACCAGTAGATTGAAATTTGTTTGATTTAATAATTCTTAGTTACAAGAAAGTTCAGACCTTGTCCGGTGGATATTCATTTTATTCCAACATTATTAAACCGAACTGTCGCCTTATAGATTCAAGTAATTGGCTAAATAAATATTAACTAAGTATCTAACGTAAGAATTAGACCATGCAGGAATTTTCTTCGAACATGCAAATTATTTACAGCATAATCGCGCTATGCTGCGTTAACATTAGCTACAAACGAATAAATATACCTCAAAAACACATTATATATAAAATATAATAGATGTTTAATAACATTTAATATTTTAAGCACATAATACTATTTCAACAAAAATATGTTTCAAGGACTTTGAGTCCGACAGCCAGTGGCGTAAATAGCACCTAAGCAACCTATGCGGCGCATAGGGGCCCCCACGTTCAGGGGGCCCCCAAAACTTAGAAATGTAAAAATTTTAAGAATTTCGAACACAGAAGAATATGTGTAAACAAATTGTTTGCATTGATATTATTGAATTTTTTTAAAAACACGTCATAACAGTGCAACTTTGATACAAAATGATCAAAAAGTATCAAATTTTTCGCGCTGCGCGCGAATTTAGTACATTTCTAGTTCATTTAGCAAGCTTGGGGCAAATACTTTTTCTTAAAATACAAAATACAAAATGAAAATGCTTACTGAGATTCAAAATGCAAAATACAAAATACATTTTGAAAAAGCAACTCTTCAAAATTAAAAATTCAAAATACATTTTGAAAAAACAATTTTTCAAAATACAAACTACAAAATGCATTTTGAAAAAAAGTTTCCTCAAAATACAAACTACAAAATGCATTTTGAAAAAAAGTTTCCTCAAAATACAAAATACAAAGTATTCCAAATGCATTTCAAAATACAAAATACTTCCGACCATTTATGAATATCAATAAAAGCTACACTTGAATTAAATTGGCTACACTGATCACATTAAGGAAAGCAATATAAACAGTTGCTTTATAAAATGGTGTATCACTTGCATGAAATAAGCAAATTTAAAGTTGAAAAATGAGGTTTAGCTTCGGACCAAAAAAGAAGTATTTTAAATACAAAATACTCTGTAAAGCTTAAAATATTTTACAGTTCAAAATGCTTTTGCCCTAACACGTCTCAAAATACAAAATGCAAAATACATTGCGATACAAACATTTTTGAAAATACAAAATAAAAAATACTTTTTGAAAAAATTGAGCATTTTCACGATATTTTGACCATTTTCACTAAATATTTGCCCCATGCTTGTCATTTAGTCCCAATTTTTGGTCTAATATTAAACTCAACTCGTCCAATAAGCATTTATAAGCCTGAAATGGTGAAATACGGAAAATTCGCAAATAACTTTTTTGGTTCATTAAAATTGAAGGGGCCCCCATCTCAAATATGCATAGGGGCCCCAAATTATAGTTACGCCCCTGCCGACAGCGAGGCTGATCAAACCAGGTGAATCCATATTATGAAGATGCGCCTTTGCACACAATAATTTTAAAGCCCACTGAACAGGTATTTTGATTGAAAGCTAATGATGAAGGAACACAATTCAAGAATAAAATGACCAATCCAGGCATAAACTTATTACCAGTCCTAAATAAATAAAAATAATTCTTTATACTTGTAGTACTTGACCAGCCGGTACTCATTTCGATAAAATGTTCTTAAATTCAAAATTGTTAATTATTAAAGATTTTTTTTCAAGTTAAATATATACAAGCTGCTTTTACAATTGGGCGTTGAATGGTTGCTTTTATTTAATTCGACAACTTCACTATCGTAAGACGACTAAACGACTGACAAATCTTTTAAGAACTTTCTTTGGGTCTTTACTTGTTCATTTACGTCATAGGCATTAGCTAATGAGGTATATTTACATTCTGATTAACCTATGTAATTGGTAGATTCATAACTTTATTATAAGTTATAAGGGTTTCAATTTTCCCAAGCGTCAAGCTACTATAAATGGTTATTTTGTGTTGACTGAAAAAATGGAAGTTGTTGACTATATAAAATTTGTGTAAAGAGACCCCCCCTCCCCCAATGCAAATTTCTAGATACGCCACTGCTAGTTTTACTGAACATTTCAGTTTCATTCCTTGTATATCTTTACTGAATCTAGTGGTCTAATCCAACTTGCTTTTTGTATACCTAAAAGAAAATAATATGTTCCAATTTTATTTATTCGTAATCGTAGCAGTAGTTTAATTTGTTTGACTTGGTAATTCTTAGTTAAAGAACAGTTTTGTCTTCGTCTGGTCTTGTGGATATTCAGTTTAATCTTAATCCAAAGTTGTTCAACCGAATTGTTGGATTGGTTAACCAAATAATCGGCTAAAAATTCAAGTACATTCGAATTAGATGCTAGACCATGTGAAGGAGCTTTCTTTGATTAAATTAGTGCATATTATACTGATGAAAAACTATTTTTGATTCTATCACGCAAAAGTTAAATAATAGGCAAAACATTTACGAAAAGATATATGAAGAGTTTTACACCTTTGGTGGCAGCTTTTGTCGTAATACTAGCCTATTACTAATTACTATAGAGGAATAATAGGAGAAGCGGTATTCGCCCAATTAGCGTTATTCTTATTCGAAGTATAACGAACACGTGGAAGGCAAACATTTAATAAAAATCTAAAATGACTTTAAAAACTTTAAGTTGACCTAAAAATAACACATTGACTTTGAAGAATGTAAATTGAATTTTAAAATGATAAACTCAATCTAAAAACAATAAAATGATTATACAAATAATCCATATAAATTTATTAAGAAAATTTAAATTGACTAAATAAATGTACAGCCAGTTACAGTTCATTTTACAGTACAATTTATTTAACTTGGGTCCTCTAATGTCAATTGAGTTCCTCTAATATGAATTTAAGTCCTCCTATGTCAATTTAAGTCCCAAGAAATGGAGGAGGGTGCGTGGAAAAAGAAATTTGATTTCCTATAAAACATATTATATTTTCCGTATTTACCGTACACGGAAAAAAAGTTCCACTGCAACAATTTGACAGAAAATTCCTGCAAAAAAATTTTTTATTTAATTTCCTATGTACCTTTTTCCTGGATATTCAACCCTGAGTATAATATTGTGCTATATTAGATGCAAAATGAGGCAAAAAATAATTTACTAAATATATTTAAAAATATTTATTGTAATAATTTCTCCTAATTAATAGTACATGAGAAACCGCATGTAAATCTACCACTGCACTCATATTTAGTAACGAATCCAGAGAGTAAAATCCTTGAGACTGATTCACGCGCACCGCAAAACTTGAATTCAAACTTATCCAATGACTCGAGTCAGAACGCTAAGAAAGCAGCTGAAATCTTCAGCATTTCGCATTCACAATCACGCACAAGTCGCAACAAGTAAATATAATAAATATAGAAATTGCGCATTATTTTCCAGTAATAAACAATTAGATTAATGATTAATGTTGTTGGCAGCAGTAAAAAATACAGTATTAGGGTAAATTATAAATGTTGATTGAGATATTTTTCAATATTTGACACTGTGATTGTTTAATGCTGATTGTATTATGAATTCTAACAATTCAATTGACAAAGAATCCCAAGATTGGAAGAAGTTTGTGGGTACTGTCTACGAAGAAGAAGATTGCATTAATTGGACGGAGTTGTAAGTTTTAAATGTTCTTAAAACATAATATATCGGAGTTGTTGATTTTCAATTTTAGAACCTAGCTTCTAATATCTATCATCAATAATAATGATAAATTCAAAATTGGTAACAAATAATAAAATAAATTGAATAATCGGAGAATAGGAGTTTATTGAGGATCTTTCCATCTTTTTCTGTGTTCTGTGTGTTGTTTGTAACTTGACCGCCCCCAGTGTTATTGTTATAAAACCATATTTAGAAATATATGTTATACCAATGTAAATGTTAGCAAATCCAAATAATCCATACTTTAATTGCAGAAAAAAGAAACGAGATGAAAGGGTTGCTGACTTCGTGCCTGAGAGTTGGGATTTTCCGTTGGCAGTTTTAAATGAAACTAACACTTTCAAAACAGTCCCAATCGGAGATAAAGAGTTTCACCGCCTATTAAATTCTGAAAATCCGGTAGAATCATGCTCTCACAAAATAACGATCTCCAGTTGTCTTTGCGGTGAGACGTCAACTATTAAGACTTGTTCTAAGTGCCACGTTGGATTCTGCCACTTTTGTGCAACTGGGTATACGATTTTTGTTTTAATTTAACCATTTTTCAATAGAATACCAATTTTAAGTAAGTGCTAACTGTTTAAACATTTTATTTCATTTCAATCCATGTAGACCAAATGAAACTAAAGGTCATGCAGTCATACCAAGGGAAAATGGTGGGATCATGCCGAGGGAAAACGGTGGGATGTGGCCCCAAATGCCTGTTGGGGTTCCCGAGTATCCGGAGTATCCTCCAATGCCACATATGAACATGCCCCCCATGTGGGGTGGAATGCCAATGCAAATGCCGGTTCAACGTTTACACAGAGACCCACATTCCTTCCAAAGCCAAATGGGTTATATGCAACAGATGAACTTAAATTGCTCATCATTTCAATTTACCCGAGCTCACATTCCGGTGGCACCTCAAGGACCGCATCAAGGACATCTAGGACCGCTTCAAGGACCACCTCGTGCACATCAAGGACCATCTCAAATACATCAAGGACCACCTCAAGCTCAGGCACTCCCATCATCATCGAGATATTCCGCACCTTCTGTCGCACCTGCTAAAAACCGAAATAAAACAAAAAAATCTAAGAACAAACCAATCGCTAATCAAGCCAAAGCTGCCAAAAAGGAACCAATGGAACCTCCTGCCGCAAATATAGTCGATGATCTCATTTCTTTCGGGTCTGATAGCAATGATAGTGGTCCCAAACAACTTAAGCGTGAAATACCGAAACCCGATTCCATTCCAGCAGAATTATCCAACGAGTCCTCTGTTCAAGGTCATGGAGCAAAATCTACGTTCTACAACGCATCTGATGATTTGAGCGATTTTAAAACTATGTCCATCAAGTCGAATGATCTGAAGGAAGACAATGACAAGATTGATAACCCGGATGTTGATATTAAACCTGTGCCAATGAAGACGGATTATCTGAAGGAAGACAACGACAATATTGATATCCCGGGTGTTGATTTTATCAAGTCGGAAGATCTGAAACAAGACAATGGCAAGATTTGTATCCCGGATGTTGATTTTATCAAGTCGGAGGATCTGAAGGATGACAATGACGAGATTGAAATCGCCGATGTTGATTTTATCAATTCGGACGATCTGAAAGAAGACAATGGAAAGATTAATAGCCCGGATATTGATTCTATCAAGTCGGACGATCTGAAAGATGACAATGGCGAGATTGATATCCCCAATGTTAACGAAATCCTGTTGAAAGAAGAGGAAACTCCGAAGACTGCTGAAGTTGCCAATTTTATATCACATACTGCTTTAGAAAATGTGAACTGCTTGACACAAACAGCTGTTGTTAATAATTTTCGTGGAATACCCATAACTCCTATGAGATTCGGAATCGCTAACAGACGGAAGCCAATTATAAGCAGCACAATTTCAGAAGATCGTTTGAAAGTTCCTAAATTCACCGATTTGAAAGTCATGAAATCCCCAAGTGAATTAATGGCCTCGAAAGAAGCAGTTTTGATCACCCATTTCTATTCCTTTGACAAAATTCACATCGTCACGGCAGCAACGCATAACTGGGATTTGAAATTGCTGAGAGAAGACATCTTTGAAATAATTGAATCCGATGAAAGTAAATGAAATTTATTATTGTCTCTACCTTTTAAATTCTATATAAATGATAACGTTTGGTAATCTTTTGGATTTCAGAAAAATTGTTTGATTTCACACCGGATGTCGGAAGTGTAATTTTAGCTCCTTACAGAAAGGGCAAACAAGAACAATTTTGTCGTGCTGTAATAGAAGAAGTATTTGACCCCATCATTGTGGTTCGATTCTTTGATGTAGGATCGCGTGACCGTGTGAGAGTGGGCTCCGTATATCAAATCACTGAAGATCTTATGAAAGTGAGCATTTTCCTAAGCTTGTAATGTAAACATTAAACAATAATCTTGAAATATTATTATGGTCTAATGGGTTACCTACTTTTGTTTCAGATTCCAATTATGGGACTAGAAGTAACGTTGAAGGATATAGACGATTCTAAAACTGGAATGATTTTGATGTCAGATTATAATGATTTTACAAAAAATTGGCCTGAGAAAACACCTTGCTACATTACATCAGTGGTTTGTAAAAAAATAATTTTGGTTCAGATTAATTTTTATATTTTGTCTATTGTTTTGTACAAACAAGCACTTTGAATTGAAATTAGGACAAAATGGATTGCCAGGAAATTGTCAACCTGAAGTGTCCGGAAATGAAAGACTGCAATACCGTGTCAGAAGGTATAATCAATCTGGGTCGATGGCAGTGGCAAAATAAATGGGATCGTAGTCCCGGAATGACTGAAGAGAAACTGTGTGGCGGTAAATCATTTATTTTATTCGTAGTCTGTTTTTCAATTAAGTAACATTTTTCAATTGTTTACAAATTAACCAACTAATT
Organism: Pogonognathellus flavescens; assembly: GCA_019776165.1. Classification (NCBI taxonomy): domain Eukaryota; kingdom Metazoa; phylum Arthropoda; class Collembola; order Entomobryomorpha; family Tomoceridae; genus Pogonognathellus; species Pogonognathellus flavescens. Next base: position 8,206 of record JABASD010003825.1, on the reverse strand, counting down.
TTATTGTGAGAAACTATTTTATTGATTTTAAATTAATTTTTATTTATTTTGTAGACGCGTTTTGGAAAGTTGACAATCTTCATATCAGAAAGCTTAAAAGATTCGAAAAAACAAAGGTTACTGTAGCATCCCGTGTGCCTAACGGGGCCGAAATATCCGTTCTTTTCAACGTGGAGACTGAGCCTTACTTTAGAGACAGAGATGTTCTCCAGCGACAAATAGAACTTTTCATGAAGTGTGTGGGCTCTGATGTGGACCATTTTCCCGCACTGGGAGAATGTGTTCTTGTTAAAATTCGTTAAGTCGTTTAAAAATCACTCTTGTTTATTTATTCATTTTTTGTTTGTAATTATTATGTTGACTAATAATGAAATAATATAATATTAGTTCCCAATGATGATCCGATTCTCAAAACCGCAAGGGGAGTAGGAAAGTGGAACAGATGCGTACGAGATGGGAAAATGCTTATTAACTTGGATGAGGTAGAATCGTATCCTGTCACCAGGGATTTCAAGGGTGTTGTTAGAATTCGAAGATATTGCCCCAACTTTGCTAAAGTGCCTTTTCTCGCGTTCTCATCACGATTGAAAGGTATTTGTTTTGTTTGTACTGTTTGTTTGTATTTGTTTTGTTTTTCTGTACAGTTATACTAATTATTAGTTAGTAAATAGTTATTGTACAACGCGGTGTTCTCCTCCGATTAAGTTTAGTCTTAATACTCTAAACTCTAAATCCTGTTTTAATGTTAAAAAGATTGTGCACCTTTTGATGAAAAGAAGGAACAAATAATCCAGGAAGTTTTACAGAAGGGCAGCATTATCACTATTTCGACTTCTAATCCCGACGCTGACACAGTTGAAATTGTTTGCGAAGAACTTCTTGATCGGTGAGAAAATAATTATAATTAAAGAACCCATTATTAGACCGAAGATATTATCAATGCGGACATCATAAACATATTTTATAAGCATACCAACCGATTTTGCATATTAAAACTATAAACTAACCAATTGAGATTTATAAATAATATTTTTCAGGCTGAACCGAAGAACTAAGTTACTTTTTATCAAGCAGAATTTGATTTTAGGTCGAATAGGCTCAATTACTATAATATGGTATAACGGGTTCAAGTGATATCTATAAACCCGGGGGGAGAATGCATCGGTGTTGCGTAAATATCATTTAAATCTGTCCCTAATCCGATTGCGTCCTAATTGAGATTGAAGCAAAGTCGAATTATGCTTAAGGAAAACTTTTTTTTAAGTTTAAAGTTTTAAGTTCAATCTCAGAGATGTATGTATCTAATGCTTAAATAATACGTTTTTTTAATATGCATATTGATCGATTATTGTGCACAAATTATTTATAATTGGTATACTGCACATAACCTACAAATGAATCATGTCTTAATATATTCAAATTATATCACTTTATAGATTGGCCGAACTGGAAGACTAACTGCTTATTTAAACTAACATTCCATGATCAATAATGTTAGTAGGGTGTATTGTGTTTGTATTGTAAGCAGATTTTGAAGGATACAAACAAAAATCAGAAATAAGAAAGCAGACGCCAATTTATTACCTAACTGACTATTTTGCGAATACTATCTCAAATAAAAATCTCATAATGTTAAAGAATAACGATTTGCTATAGTTAATTATATATTATTATAAGCTGTTTTTATTAGTTGCTTTTGTAACGAAAATGTAAAATATTATCTATTCAAGAAAGACCTATTTTAACTCCATATATATTGTTTATTAGTCTACGGCAATCTAAAATAGAATGTTAAACAAAGTCAAAATTGCTTTTTACTACTTGTTAGTATTTTAAATTATTAATAGTCTACATTTTGTCCAAGCACTTCGAAACATTTGTGAATTCAAGGATGAAACCATTTGATGCTACTGGACGAATTGCGATTTACTCTTACACAAACAAATTAAAATTGTTTCTACATAAAAACTAGGTTATTGTTATCAGAATTCAGACTTATGTGTCAGATTTAAATGCTGTTGAAAGGTTTTGTCATTTTTAATTACTCAGTACATATTTGTAATAATGCCACTCGTTTTCAATGTTTTCAATTCGATGACTTTATTTGGCAGCTCCAGACAACCGAATCAATACATCGATAAATATTATTAAAGCTTATTATTGTTTTCAATGAGTGTGCATGCAGTTTTATGAATTAAATAAAATCGTTACTTTTTATGCCACAAATGTCAAACAGAACTTTTGTTTATACAGCCGAAATTTTATGTTAAACAGAAAAGTAAGCGGTCAATTTTCCAACTCTAACAAAATATAAAATCTAGTATTATGAAGATTTGTTAGACGCCAGCAACGATGCATAATTTAACACTTCCCACTACGATTATACTGCACGCTGTGACAACTGTGAATTTTTCAAACAGGCCACTTTCACCGTCATCGGTAGACACGATTTGTAAATGGCTCTGCTTTTATTTCTCAATCCAAGTAAACCCCGTTTTTGGAATCCCTTGGACAGGTCGTGAATATTTCCTGCCACTGCACTGATATATGTTACCATCATAATAGGTTGGGGACCCGGATCAATGAAAACACGCCACGTCCACTACGCGTATCATTTGTCAAACTGAGCGATAAATATAAAGTAATGGCAAGTGCTAAACTTCTGAAGGGGTTCCCCGATCTGTCCGGAATATTTTTTAATGATGACCTTCCACCAGAGATTCGAAAGGAACGAGGATTACTGCGGAAGGAACTAGCACAGGCCCTAGCAAATGGGCACACGGCTTCACTGAAGGGACACATCCTCACAGTCGACAATCGGAAATTCACTATGGGGAAAAATGACTTGGTTCAAGTTGGCACATCGCAATAGGAATTCGGCAGCAATCACGGATCACGAATACTGAACACAAAAATCTCCTCTCTCTCATTGTCTATTCTCTACTGGAACTGTGATGGCTTAGTAAGTCAAAACTGTTATGATAAACTATTGTATATTATAAAAAAACAACCGACTATTTTTTGTCTTGCGGAGACATGGTGTCAAAATGAAAAAAATATTAAGACAAGGCAGACATTAACCAGCCTAAACAATGAGTATACATTGCACTGGGTCAAAGCCAAGAATAAAAATAATTTTGGTAGAAACAGAGGTGGTCTGCTAATTGGAATTAAAAAGCATATTAATAAGTTTGTAAGAATTTCGTACAGTGACAACAACCTTAAATGTTTTGAATTAGATAAAAAAATTGGTCTTGATGAAAATATTACTTTTCTATTTTGTTACTATCCTCCGCAAAGAGAATTTGACTCGGAATTTGAAACGCTTTTGGATAAATTATTAGAAAGTAATAATGTTAATTGTATATGTATGGGTGACATGAACTGCCGATTAGGCAAAAATGGAGAAATTGTTAATAATAGAGACGCGTACACTAATGCAAGAGGTAAAATGTTTTCTAATTTTTATAAAAACTGTTTGTCTAATTGGAATATATGTAATGGCAGTATACCTGGGGACGAGGAAGGAAATTACACATTTGTAAATGTCAATGGTCAGAGCACAGTAGACATAGCGATGACTACAATCCCAATGCTATCAAAAATTACAAAATTCGAAGTTTTCTCTTCTTCTTTATCATGTCATTTCCCCATTCTACTACAAATGCAATCTTCCCCACTACAACAAGTATACAAGCCAAAGAAGAGAATTAACAAAATTACATGGGACCCGGTTTTGAGCAACAAATTCAAAAAAAGCCTCTCGAATTTAAATGACGAACTAAACAAAGACAACCCCAGTTTGGATAAACTATGCAGCACAATATTCAAAGCAGCCAAACAGTGTGGATTAAAAACCACATCCGTCATTTCATACAGTCAAAATAATACGAGCAAACGGCCGTGGGAAGATGCCGAACTGACAGCAGCAAAACAAAATTTAAAGACTAATTTGAAGATGTTTAGAAAATCGAATATGTTTACTGATAGCGATAGTTATGCCAGAACTAAAACTGCATTTCTCGATTCAAAAAAGGAAGTTAATCTTTAGAGTGTGAATAAAAAAACAACTTTCTTCAATGAGATCCACCAAGCATTACTACAAGCTAGAAATTCCAAAAGCTTTTGGAAGGCTCTAAAGATATTCCGTGGAGGTGACAAGAAGAAAATATACGGTGAAATCTCACTCAAGGGATGGCAGAAACATTATGAAAAAAATTTTGCAGCTACAAAACCAAAAAGCCAAACCAAACAATTTGAAGACAGATCTGTACTACAACTTGATACGCCAATAAACATTTTCGAATTAAATATGGCAATAAAAAAAATTAGCAGTGGAAAAGCATGTGGCTCCGACGGAATACCCAATGAAATATGGAAAGCACTAACATCTGAATACAAACTACACTTACTCGAGCATTTTAACACAATATTTGATGACCCGACGAAAATGCATGCCCACTGGGGGGAAGTAATGGTTGTACCCCTGTTTAAAAAAGGTGACCCAAACTTGCCCGGAAACTATAGGCCAATTTCACTGATTAACACAATAACGAAATTGTTCACTACTATATTAGGCAGAAGACTGGATATATGGTGTGAGAAAGAGAAAAAAGTAACAGAATTCCAAGCGGGATTCAAGAAAAACACAGGACCAAATCTTTATTTTGAATTCTCTAATACAAAAGTCTCTGTCCCAAAAAAATGGAAAACTATTCGCAATTTTTGTCGATTTGGCTCAATGTTTTGACTCCATCGACCACGATTTATTGTGGAATAAACTGTACAACGCAGGCTTAAGTACCAAACTGTTGAGTGTGATCCAAATGTTATACAGTAACGCTACAGCAACAGTGAAAACCTCAGAAGGTACAACAGACAACTTTTCAATTACAAATTCAGTTCTCCAGGGTGAAATACTTAGTCCTAAGCTGTTTAACCTTTTTATTAATGATGTGGTTGAAACAATGTACGGAATCGCTCCGGGAATCAATATTGGAAAATGGGAGGTGAACATGTTGCTTTTCGACGATGACATCGTACTAATTGCACAAAACGACGTAGACCTCCAAAAGAAGATAAACAGACTAAAAACCTATTTTGAGCTAAACAAACTAACAGTCAACCTAAATAAATTACTCATAAATTAATAAATAAATTAATAAATAAATAATTAAATAAATTAATAAATTATTCAATGCACTGGTCCGCTCGGTTTTATTCTACGCAGTGCCCATATGGGGACTTAAATACGTTGAAGAATTTAAGGCGTTCCAGCTAAGATTTATTCGCAGACTCTTATACCTACCGAACGAAACTCCTCGATGGAAACTATTTTTAGAGACGAATGTTCTGCCCATTGACATTTTTATGGAAAAGTTAATTTTGAAATTTATCCTCAGAATGAAATCCAAATCCCCAGGTACATTGGCACGCGATTGCTATGATGAAGGTATAGCAAATGCTAATAATAACCCGCAGAATGTGCGTTGTTGGTTTGGTAACTTGAAAACGTTTTTTTGCGATAGGAACATAAATGTATTGAACAACAGGATTTTGAATGTAAGCGAAGTAAATAGAATTATACACAAAAGAAAGGAGGCTGTTTGTCTTGAAAATATAGCAAGTATGAATAGGCATGAAGTTTGTGGTTATAGTAAAATTAAAAATTAAATTGGAACAGAGATGTATTTAAATTCCGATATACCATGGTCAATTACAAGGGTTTTATCACAACTAAGAGTAAACTTAGGTTATATTACGGTGTTAAACAAGTCATACTGGCTTAAAGGATCTCGTATTGGTAATTAAGATGTATGTGATCTTTGTAATCTTAAGGAGAAAGAAGATTTTTACCATGTAATGTACAAATGTCCTCATTATTGGGAAAGCAGAAGAAAATTTCTGTTACCGCATTTCCAGAATCAAAATGTCGATAGTAGCAATTATATTATGCTACTTGTGAATATGACGCCTAAAAAAGCTATTGACATTTATCGTTTCTGGAAAGGCACAATTAAAATACGTAATTTTAATTCTATGAACACGTAATGTTCTTAGGTTGCCATTATTTGTGACTGTGATTGTTTGCCATTTTCCTTACTTTGTTTCACACTTATATTTATTACTTTTTCACTTAAGTAAAACTAACTGACTAAATCACCCGTAATGGTATTTATACATACCATACCTAGTTCTAATTTATTAATGGAAATATGGAAATAATACAATGATATGATTGTAATTGCTCAAAGAAACAATCAATACAGAAATCTACTACTACTGTTACCATCATAATAGCTAAACTGGAGATACAGCAGAGCATGCTGAAGAATATCACCGGTTGATGGGTTCTGCTGCAAACAATGGCACCAAAATTACAAATGATATATAGCTGCAACAATGCCCATGAATTTCAGTGCAGGAACAAATATTTCTGTAAAGCATTCACAATAGCGACTGTGTAGAGTTTGAAGTGTCCTGTAATTTTGGAGAAAATCTCTTGGGTCCATTTCTTTTACCATTATCCTACGCAATAAAATATATATTAGTCGGTTGACAAATATTATGATTAATGTGCTTTCATAATTAGTCAAATTACACAAAGAGAAAATATTATTAAATTTTTAAGTATTTGAACTAATGGAAAAATACAGTCTCAGCAGAAAGTTAAAAAATCCACAATTTATGAGCAAATACTATAATTTGTTTGTTTGTTAATAATTAATTGTATAATTTGTTATTTTGCTATTTGTCAGATACCGAGAGAAAATATATGGCATGGAGTCTAATAATATTTGAAAATGGAAGGAGTATACTTACTTTAAATATCGTAAATGTGATGAAGAAAATTGCAAATATATCAAGTTGCAATTTTCTTCATCACATTTACGTTGAAAAATATAATAAAGGTAACAATCGTAACTAGAGAAAAGAATACCAATCCCTCGGCGATAGCAGCCATTGCAAAAATAAAAGTTGAATCATTGTGTTGTATGAAGTAATTATAAATAAAAAAACTTGATTGAGGAAACAACAAAAAAGCAAGAATATATATGGGAGGATATACAAAAACGAGGCCAGCCAATGACATCAGACAGAGTTTCAATATAATCGCCGATTTTTTGGTTTCACATAAATTATCTATATAAAAAGGTAGAAAAATAAACCATTTGTAAAGGTCCAATCAAGTAGCGGAGTAAACAGAGATATTGTGTAGTAAACTATTAAAGAGTGACTTTAACTGTGACGTTAACTGTTTTATTAGCCGTATAACTACTCAGACCACATACATTTTAAAACATAATCAATTGTAATTTCTTGAAATATTTAATCATTGACGGTCTTTCAATTGTTTTAATTCAAAAGTTGGGGGATTTTACTTTCAAACAAAACAAGAATTCACTTAGCAGGGTTTAGATCGCACTCCCACTGAATGTGAAATGGTTTTTTATTAAAGCAGTTAATCTGAAAGGTCATGAAGGAATTGACCTCATTTTATAACTTAAATTCACATATGTCCTCTGTAATATTTGTTTCAAATTTGAACAAATTATCTCAAAACGTACTCATGTTATCGTGGGGAATCACAGAAAGACGGACAAACTACTTGGCCATTCGCATAAATTGGCCCCTACTACAGCTGCCCCGATGCGGGTACATCGTACGTATTTCCCTAGAATTCCCTACCCATTCTAATGCAAGTAATTGACATTTTTTAAATTGCAAATTTTACAATTTATCAAAATGGTTCAAAAATACCAAAAGCTCAGATAGTTGTAAGACAACTGTCAAATTATATACGTTTAAAATTATATCAAACAAAAAGTTACCTTCGTAAATACAGCAAACAGAAATTAAATGATTTGTGAATTGCAAAATTTGATTTTTCTTCAATATTAGACTCAGTTGACCCGTAACAACGAATATGTAACCAATCATCAAAACTGCGTGGATCATTAATTCAACAAGGAATGCAGTTTTGTAGACTACACAAAATTTTAATATGGAGATTGCCATATGACCCCAGAGATATGTTTGTAGCAAATAACGCAACAAATGAGACATTTTCGTAGTTTTTTCTTCAAATCGTAATAGGTTTCTGTTCCATTTGTAAGGAATCACATTTAAATGGGAAGCTAGAGCAAAAATAATATGATATCCAATGATAGTCTTTCTGTTCGTCATGTTTTTTGAGTTAACTGAA
>JABASD010003824.1:0-18081 GCA_019776165.1 Pogonognathellus flavescens | reverse complement strand
TACAGTTCCCAAACTTAGTATTTTTTTGTTTCAGCCTAAAAGAAGATGATTTAGCGCTACTTCAAAATAAATATTTTAAATATTTTCGATTTTTTCAAAATATACATATTTTCGTACATATTTTGGCTTTTTTAAATAAATACATATTTTTTTGCCCTTTTGTGCGTATTTTTACATATTTCGCAGTTTCAGATCAATAAATTCTACCAGAAATGCACGTAATATTCTGAAATGCGGGCTGTAGAAGTTGTCAGAGGTAAAAATGAGATAAATCTACGAAGATTGCTACAATTTTTAGCAATTAATTAGTTTTTCCGAAATCTAAAAAAACGGCTGAAGACTGAGGAACCCATACCATACCTTGTATACACTCCCGTATTCCACCAAATTCTCTGTCAAATTATTGTTACAGTGCATAATTAGAACATTTAAAAAAAATTAAATGTGTGTATTCCAATTTCTCTCGTTTTAGAAGATGTTTTTAGCACTTTACATCGAATTATTTAAGCCATGAGCAGTTTTGAGACGAAATATTTAAAAAAATATTTTGCTTGTTTTTTTAACATTTTTATGTACATATTTGGCATTTATAAAAAAATATTTTTCCGAACCTTGCATGTATTGTATTGCATTGCATTGGTTGAGTTTATTTGGATGTTAGATTTGGTTGTTTTGCCAAGAAGAGGTAGAAAAATAAAGTTTGTTTGTACGAGAATGTATGGTGGTAGTTGTGTAGGTAATGTATGGAGAGTGTAGTGTTGTATGAAAGTATTGGTGCAGTGACTGTGCCTGGTCTCTTGGTCTCTATTTATTGTTGTGTTTGTGTATAGCATTTTTGAGTTGACGGGAAGCAAAGAGTAGAGCCGTAGAATGCCATTGATCAAGGCAAATCGGCGGAACAAATTGTCTTCGTGTGTCAACTAAAGTAAAGTAAGGTGCAGAGCAAATAGCTCTATCTATACACACAGCTCTCTCTCCACGGGACTTGTACAATTCTAGTAGTTCCATATTACCAATACAAGTAGTAGCAATACCCGTAGAGAAGTAAGTATCCATAACAGAAGAGGAGTTTTCTGTTCTAAGTTCTAACTCTTGTTCCACATTATACCAATAGAACAGAACAACAGTCATTCACGTTTATGTACAATTACTATTACTTCACTCAGACTTCACCCGCTCACCCCGTTTGTATTTCTTTGACCCTATATATACATAACACATTTACTATTTCCAAAGTCCTATTGGATTACATATTGCATTACATTAGCGTACTGCTCACTCCTATTAAGATAAATTTCTATTCAAGTCCATTTCATTCATTGCACCTCTCTATTTCCTATCGTACTCTTTCTGCAGTTCATTTCTATAAGAGAACAACCAGTAGGACTAGTCGCAGTCAGTTTCATACAAGTTCTATTATAGTATTACTAGGTATGTTTACAGAAAATACTATAACACATAGATTGTTTGTATAATATATGGGAAATAATGTTAGGAGTAGTAGTAGATGTATTGAATATGTAGTGTGGACTGTGTGTGGTGTTAGTGTTTGTGTGTCTCTATGCAGTGGGACGGGACGGGACCCTTGGGACAACTCCGGGACTCGTACTAATGCCATATGTGATATGCCTACATAATAAAACAAATCCACTCCACTTCACCCATACAACTCTTTCTCTACTTCCCGTTCCACCGATACACGAACGTCTCTCAATTAACTCTCTATACGCATAACATCATCATCATCATATCGCCTTTACATATATATGTACATCATTTACACACACCAACTACCAACTGTATAACGTCCCTATTACACAATAAAGTATACCTTTTGCCAAATGTCAGCTAATTTCACTCAATGCAAAAAATTTAGATTTTCAGAGCAATGACACCATGTTAGTGCATAGCATATAATAAGTTCGTTGTTTAAAGAGGAGATAATTTAATGTGACTCTTTTATGCTTAATTAGTATAATCACAGAAATTTTTTGCAACAGAAGAACAAAGACAGGCAAACAGGAAGTAGCTCCTTTCTAAGTTTGCATTTATTAATTACATTACTGCAATTAGTACCTAGTTGTAGTTTTAAACATCTGTTTAACTATTAGTAGAGGTAATTGCAATTAATTTATGCACAACTATTTATAATTGTAATGTTTGCATTGAATGTTTTTTCTAGCACGATATATAAATATTTTGCACATACGAAATTGAATTCTGTCCCTTTCAAAGTTCACAAAGATACCGATTAAATGATATAAAGTAGGTACTTCCACAATAGTCGAATTCATACGTGTTTATTTATTTTAAAAGTTTAATTTATTTATTGGAGTATTATGACTTTAAGGAACATAACCATATTGTGAATGTCATGACGAGACTATTTTTTATGGTCCATAAACTTATTGTATAATATTACATGAAGGTCGATGTGACATCTTCATAAGGGTCCGCACTCGTCAACCAACTCACCATTATCATGAATGGACGGAGACAACAAGAGGATGGGGACAATATGGATTATTCCTATTAGTTTGTCCGTAATCATTAGTAATATGTCTTATACTGCATAATGTTATATGTCACGATATACAAAGTGGTAAGTAGACCTAGAGATCAACTCGCCTATTGTTGGTATCGGAACAGTACAAAACGGTTAACGGGCGTAGGAACTTGTTATTTACAATGGAGTGTGTATAAAGGAAATAGAGTCAACCTGATTGAATCATAGGGGAATTACTCAGACATTTGGACACACTTCTCCGTTAGCTACACACATTGACAGCACATAATATAGCAGATTAATCGAAACATACGTAAACTTTGTACTTTGTACACTCATCCGTAGAATATTTTATGTCACTAATCCCCAAATCATGTAATAAAAGAGTCATCGTTCTATTTTGTTATACTTTATCCATATGTATACCCACCAGCAGATACAGGGAGAAGAAATCATGTCCAAATAAATCTCTAATTTGATTTGAACCTTCTTGGTCTTGGTACTTATTTTATTGAAGAGCAGCAGTTACTCCTGTGAGTAATGTAAAAGTAACTGTCCTCCGGCTATGTACGTATAAGATTTCGTCTGTAATACTAATTAAATTTAGTCACTATTACATACAGTATAAGGTTCACGTTGATATAGTAAGATAGTAGAATTATTTGAGTCTACACTTGTGCTTCTATTCGCAAAAGGGTAATAATTTCTGTTCATTAATTATTCTTGGGTTCATTGTGTGTGGTTTTATTTGCTCAAAGTATTAAAAGAACTGTATATATAGTTCAATTCATTTGAAACATGAATGCAAATGTAAACATTTACCGAAATGAATAAATGATAAACTCTATTTAACAAGCGAATTAATGAACTTTACTATTGTAAACTGTCAAACTGTGTAAACATGCAGCATAAAGTAAAAGAGGCAATTCTCTATGTAAGCTAAAAGCTCCAAATACAGAACCAAATATATTTGGACCATGAAAATAATAAAATAGGGCTGCTTTTTCATTTCATAGCACAAATATTCTTAGTTTTCTACCATTTTACTTCCCTAAAACCTGGTATTCTAAAAAATAGGCGTGTGCTTTGCATTTGGGACTGTTACATAGTAACATACCGGTGTGTAACAGAATTCCAGTTATTTTGGGTACGGGTGACATAGGTACAAAGGGAACCTATAGCTATATGTCTATATAGGTGGGTTGTTTTGATTTAACTATTTGGAGCTAGAGATTGCTTACACTGCAGAGCAGCAGTGAAAATAAATTTTCTCCAGCATTGATGCTCAGGATTGAATTCAGTCACACGACTGAGTTCTAATAGTACTCACTGGCAATAAACTCACATCTATGTACCACCTATCTTATACTCCTACGTATAGTGAATACATGGCCTGTCCTGTTATTTAGTACAAATAAAATGACATGACTGATGTTAGATTAGATTGAGGAGAATGGTGCTGGAACTGTGCTGTGGTTGTGGTAAGTTGAATGAGGCAAAAGCTGATGGGAACACAATAAAAGACAGTAAGTACAACGAAGAGTATAATGGCAAAGGAAAAGGATCACCTATACAGCTTTTCTTTTTTTCCAGGATGAAATTCTTTCTTTCCTGGACTATGTAAGTATTACCAACTGGCTATACTTCACAATCAGCTTTAGCCTACGACCACATCCTCCCAAACTATCTTTCACTTATAGCAAACTTTTTTTCGCAGTTCAGTTTTAGTCTTCCAAATAATGGAATAAATAATCTTCTCGAACATCTCCCGATGAAAAATGTTTTTCAAATATCTTTAAATTTTTTGAAATTTTAGGGCGAATTTATTAACATTATAAATGAATGTAGGCAAGGAAGTTGACTACGGGTTTTTTAAGTTCTAAAAACCTAACTGAACAGATACGTGTACAATTTTTCCTCTTTTCCACTCATTTCCTGTTGGTGAAATATTGCGATAAAAAATACCTGCGACGAAAAAAACTTGAGATCTAAAATGCGGCAATGTTTAGATACACATAGTAGTATCTAGTCTACCTATAGGAGGTATATAATAATATGTGTAGAATCTTGGTTTCGTAAGTACAGAAGAAAAGCAAATCGTTTTCCTCAACTAAACTCTGCAAACCTCAATAAGTAAAGATTTGTTACTTTTATTCGTTTGCAGAACATAACTACAGATTTTTCCCATTCATGGAAAGCTTTACTTTACTGCCGATCTGGGCAAAGTATAATAATGCGAGAGTGTTTTATACATCCGAATCGGATCAATCAATCATTCCACGGAGATTTTCTCCTCATCAAATTATCGGAGACCTGACTGGTAGTGGGAACTGTGTGGGTTGAGTTAGTTGAGTACAGTATGATGAAATGCAACTAGGTATTATTTAGTGGTGGTATTTGGAGGATGTTGGGAATGGTTGGGAGGTTAGGTTTAGTTATTTCACGTCACATTACATTTACTTATGTACTGGCCAAGGACGGAGAGAGAAAGGCAGGCGAAAAGAGGATCCGATTTCGCGAGCCTCTGCGTTTCCCATTACGCCAACGAAATTAAAGACACATTCAACCAGAAAGGATTACACTCAATCTCTCCAACAACGGAAACGGAGCGATACATCGATACATCGTCCCTTCTTCACTCCTTGTACACTGCACCAGTAGAAAATACCCAAATACAGAAAATGTGAGCAAAGACACACTAAATAAAACCTAGACTAGACAAACTTCTATTACTCCTTGCTCACATTATTGCTGCGCTTATTTTTGTTCATTTTCGTTAACCAAAAAGCCTTTAGCTTTGAAAAAGTCAATTCATATGAGATATAGGTACAAAAATGAGTCCACTAATGCTTCATGCTCAAGGAGACGAAAAATAAGTCATCCGAATTCAATGGAAATGTAATGGTAGGTATGTAATAATTAAATTAAATAATAAATTGATTTCTTTCTTTTTCAACTGAATCTGTGTTTATTTATATATTACGTAATTATTAACATGACATTTTCCATAGATATAACAACACATACACTTACAATCATTGACTAGCACAGTAGTATATTCACACTAGACTTCAATCTACAATTTGTCCGTATTTATTTAATTTGTTAAACACACACTTTTATTTCTTAACTAAATTATCCATCACTAACTAGAGTGTCCATATTTTATGTTTACAAGCAATTTACACACTAGACGTATTTCATTCCGTCATCATCAACATTTGCATTTTGACTCTCATTTCTTACTTTATAGTATTATCATCTTATTCCAAAAAATTCCACGTGTAAAGAATAACACTACAAACATCTATGCACAATTAATGCAGCATTATGACTAGAGTCGTAACCACTTTTTGTAAATTGTAGTTACTAAACACATTTAGCATTATACGACAAGGTATTCGATTTATTTAGCAGCAAGAAATGTTTTAAATGCTGAACGATATAATTTAGGGATAACAGATGAAACTAAATCTTTAAGTATAGAAATTTATTTAAATTAATTGCTAATTTTAATTAATATCAAGTGTAAATGTATTAACTGTTAGCATCTATATACAATTTACTTGCCAGGAATCACATAATTTTACTAAGTACCTTTTCTTTACAGACCTCATTCTGGGAATACATTTTTTTGTTATGTAAGTATATAGCTAAATCAGTTTTGTCATTTGGTATACATGTGTGAGGGTGAGCGTTGTTCTTATTCTGTAATGCATTGTACGATACTACACATACGAGAGTAATCAAATAAAGGGAAAATATTTTTCTGGAAACAACTATTACTAATAATTACTTAAGCAGCTTGACAATATAATACTATTTTGCTTTGATGTGTCATGTAAATTCTTTCTTGCCTAGAGCTATATAGAAACGAGTTGGATTTGTCGTTACGTAAACTTGTAAACGACTGAGGATAAGTCTAGTCGTGGGACCTGTAATGCTTTTATACTTACGTGTGTGTGTACTTACAAGAATTAGTACAATGTGGATATTTATAAATGGGGTGGTTAGGTTAATTAGTTTGGTTTGGCTTGACTACACAACAAGAGTCGGATGATCGGAGTGGCGTCTTCTACAGAGAGACACGAAGAAGAAGAAGAAAGGAGGACGACAGAATAAGAACCTGCTCCAGGCCAACAAAATATTACATGGAACTTGCTTTTGAATTAAATTTCTCTTTGTACGTTCATTAATACATTACTACTATGGGTATTGTATATTTTCAGCTTTGCATAAAAGGTGGGTTGGGTTGTATAATATTTCCTGGTATTTATGTTTACGTTGAATTAGCTGAGAATTGTTGGCCAGCCGTCTCTTTGTTTCGTCTCCACTCTGAAATTAAACAAAACAAGACAAAAGCTTTTTAATCATTTAAACATACACACAGAAGACACAAAATTAAATGACTGCATTATAATCATCATGTTATGTGGAACTCTTAGCCAATAATATAGGGTCAACATAAATGCATAGGTAAATGTCCATAGACATTCCTCATGTATAATTCCTCATGATGCCTTTTTGTATTATACCTGAAACCTAAACCTTTTAAAGTAGATTCTGTCTCTAGTAATTTATTTTAGTTGTTTCAGTAAATTGATGATTAAATTGATTAACATAAGTACACCATGAAGTAGTAGAGGATTTTATGAGTTTCACATTATATTGGTAAAACTGTCCCTCTTGTTTTCATATACATCAACGGATTGTTTCATTTGTGATGAGAATGTTGGATTTCATTATTACAGCATGTAGACTCGGTAATGGTAATTGTACTTATGTTCTGCTAAGTAAGCTGTCTGATATTATGGTACTTTAGTTTAAAACTATTATTGCATTGCTGAAAGAGGAGGAAAGACAATGGGTGCTTTATATTTACTGGAGGAAAAGGCTTGAGGCTGAAAATATTTTGGCGTCCAGCCGTACAACAACGAGGAATTCCATTTTGATACGTGGAATAATACATGCAGAGTGCAAACACAGAAGAATGATTTGAACAAACCAAATTTGAAGCTTACAGGAAAGGAATGCTTTGTTGGATTAAAGTTGGAATGAAAAGTGTAGACTGTACTCATCCCTTCGTCTCACATCACATCCATCTCCCACAGTCAGGTAGGTCAGCATTATAAATTCGTAATGCTCTTTAGTTCTCTTTAGCTTTATTACTTGTCTATATACTAAATGCGCTATTCAGGGAATTACAACAAAAGACTCTCCACTGTGTACTCAATGTACTCATCCTCTCAAATCCACTCTGTGTGTTCTGTGATAATGACACAAATCATCTCTTGTCTACATGACTCTTACGAATAAATACATAACAATATTTATATTCAAATCCATGCACCCAAACAACTACATTTAACATTTAGGGTTAACATTTACATTAGACATTAGAATTATGAATGTGAACATTCAGACAGGATTAAGGATTATGCAGCTACAGTCATCTTTTCAGCTATTCATTTTTAAGCAATTAGCCGCAATAATCGCTGCGAATTTTTTAGGATAAAAAACTTTTTATTACATCGGTCATACTGTAATATAATATGAACTTATTACACTGCTACCTTAAATTTAAAGCAGTTTAGATTTTAGTATGAATTCGTTTCATTCGTACATTTTTTGGATTAATTTGAAATCTTGTCTGTATATGCCATGCATACAGGCATTTCTTGTAAATTAAAATGAAAGCAGTACTGTAGGAGTATAAATGTGAGGTAAAAGTAGCTGTTGAAAAAGAGACAAGTAGAGAATGAATATTTACTTGTAGCGAAGTCGTGGTTAACAAATGGAATAATATGCGGACACAAGTACAACAGTACAAGTGACTATTAGAGGAGGAAGTACAAAGAATATTTTAGTACTCATGATTGAAGTAGGCATAACTGAATACTCGATAAATGTCATGTCAAGTTAAATAGAAGAGGAGCTCAAAGGACGGAATACAATTATTATTATTGTTGTTATGCAAAACATGATTCAGGTAGGAGAAGGACGAAGTGAAGGAGCAGAATATTTATTATTAAATTTAGCATGGCATTAGTCAATATGCAAAGCACAAAAGACGTCAAGTGTCATTCTGCTCGGACTATTGAATCCAAAAGTTCATGTGGGGTGTATGGACAGAGTCCATTCCTTCCATTTCCATGATGAATTCACAAAATGGATTAAATTAGATTAATATTGAGCATTTCGCCATACTTGTGTTGTATATGACTACAGAAAACATTTACGTTGTATAAGTATAGTCTTTATCCATATATAAAGCTACCTATAAGTAAATACTCTAAATACCTTAATACCTATGTACGTTCAAAGAAACACCTGTCAACTCAACTACATGACTTCAATTCTCAAATATTCTTATTACTTGTACATAATAAATTATTTCATTAAAATACGATTTCTCATTAACTGATTAGTGCGCTTAAATAACGTAACCGATTTTCCGGACACATATTGAGACACAACTTGAGTATTGCATACGCAATTACACAAGTTTAAGCGATTAAGATGGCAGATTAAGCGTTGAATGCGATTTACAGCACTACATTTTGTAGAAAATATTTTAAACTACTTATGCTTCCTATGTTGTAAATACTACGTGTTTGTAATTTAATTATTATTTTGGGAAAGTGTGATGGTTTTTTTGTGTAGTTTGTTTAAATTAATGAGAATTTGTGTTGTAGTAAGTGGAAAGAGTATTTTAGGAAGTGTCTGAAAGAGAAGAAGTAAAGTTGAAAGATCTAGTTAAAACTTAAAACCACATTTGTGGATGTTTGTAATTGAAGTAGGTGTAATTTAATGGAAAGAAAGGAAGTTTTAGGGAAATAGTAATTATTGTCGTTGTGTTGTGTGTTGGTATAGTTAAATTACTGGAGAGTGCTTTGATTGAGAGCGAGCGAGGAACAAAACAAAAGTCGGAGCAAGTTTTCGATTAGAAGTTTAGGATTTTGCTTTCCCAAAGCCCAGGCCCACACCGCAGATAATCAAAGACGCTTGTTTGTCGGAATTTGTGTGAATTCTCCTGAGATGAGACCCACACAGAAGAACAAGTGAAATTCGAAAGACTTTACGATTCCATTTTCTCCTTTTCTTATTTGCTGCTGCTGGAGGAGCTTCTTTTGCTCCTTTGCATCCAATGTTCTTCTCATCCTTCCTTATTGTTAATCTTTTGCTTCTTGATGATCTCCTGCTACATCTCCTTCTATTACTTCCTGCAACTAAAGTAATTCCTGCAGAATGCTCAAAAGTCAATCTGAGAACAATGGGGACAACGAAATTGATTACATTCGGCTCTGCTCTGTTGCTCTCGTCTCGTCTTCTTCTTTCCATGTCATGTCAAGGCTTCACAACTTTTCTTTCTTTGTCACAAGTCTCTTTTAGTTCCCTCTCTGTCTCTCTCTGTCTAAATATTTTAACATTCATTGAACAAAGGCTCTTGTAAATGACGCATTAACTTGTGCTCAAAATAAAATACTTTTCTCCCAACCCACACAACAGACAAGCACACGTCACACAGTCACAAAAAAAGTTTACCCCTTGAATTAGTTACTTTTACATTTGCATATTGAATCAAAGCAAAAAAGCAACGTCCATCCAACGATACACTATTTGCAGAAGAGGGTAAATTATTTCGTTATCGTATGAATCGGTTCATTTCGAATGCATTTTAACTGTATAATTTATAACACATACCAATTTGCCAGTTTTTTTCAATATTAGGTAAAGCATTTGATTTTTAGAATCTATTGATTAGCTGTTTCATCATTTTGGGAACCGGGTTAGTTTCGGTTTTTGTGCGGCTAACCGAGCCGACGCATCCTGTAATAACTGTCCAGGACTTACATTAGACAATAGTAATACACTTCTCTTTTGTCTCACTTGGAAGATTGAATTCTCATTCACAGTTTTCCTGTTTAGAGGTGTCTTGTTACATCTAATTCTAATTGTAGTTATAGGATTATGAATAAATCTCTTCAGAAGTTGCTTACAGGAAAGAAGAGGAGTGTGCCTATGCAAAATATATAGAGCATTTGTACATATGAATATAATACTTAGACTTTCTATGTAGGTAACAATTATATGAATGTAGAACTGTGTTTACTACATGTTAATGATTGGATGATCAGAAGAGATGAGATTGGATGTGACAGACAGCCAAGAGAGACTCACAGCGTTTGGGATTAATGCTCAAGTGACTGAATGAAACAAGTGCACGTGGGATAACAGGGAGGAATATTATAGAAACGCAACAATACAACGTGACGAGAATTGTACGAGAAGAGGAGACAGAGATGGATTGGGATTAAATATAGCAAAGCGTTAAATAAGATAAATTAATTTTCCAATAGTATGATGGACTACCCGAACCCGAGTAGTCCTCCACCTCCTCGTATACAGCTTATAGACTGGAATAGAAAGACTCAGGACATGAACAGATCCAGCAAGAGACAAAAGGATCGAATTTTAATCAAGAATTAGTTTAATGCTTGCATTCATTCAAATTAAATGCTTTTGAGTCTTGAGTGCAAAGGATTTCCTCTGATACTATACCAAGTGTTTTCTTACAGCTAAACATAATTCATAATGCTCTCTCGTTTTGTCTGCCTTCTTAGCCATGTCGCATGCCCCAATTGTAACTAAAGACTCATTCGTAAAACAGTCAATCCAAATCTCTACTCATTTTGTTTCAAATTGGCACAGAAGCACACTGCATAATAATGGAGGTATATCTGTAATAGTGTGTGTGTGTGTGTGTGTGTGTGTATTATTTGTAGTTGCACATAAACTACTCAAGCAGCAAAACAAAAGATAATTGAGAAATCTGATTGAGTTATATTGGCAGAGGATTTTATTGCATTGTGGATATATTTATTTTTCGGTTCTATAATTTATAACTGCCAGGACAAAATAAGGGGCAAAGAGTAATGAGACAGGAACTGAGGATTGTAAATAATACGCGAAAGTAAGTCAACTAAAAAGGCAGGAGTAAATAAAAAAGAATTGTTTATTGCGATGAGCTCATTATATACAACAAAGCATTATCTAACGTGACGCCCTAAAGAGCGCTGAAAAAAGACTGATTTAATGACAAATGTCAGATTTGTCCCAAGAGTATTCCAGTTGACATTAACATCCTTTTTCCCAATTGACATCATTTCCATGATTATTATTATTATTAGCAATGTCAGCCGAGACACAACATACTGTACATATTGTGTAGTGGCAACGCAATGAAATGGATATATGTAAAAGTGGGTCCCTGTATAAGCTACACCCCTGCACCCCTACGGACATTGTTGAGCTTTCCTAAGCTTTGACTTTGTTTACAAAACTACAAGTATAACACCAGAACCAATTCCATTACTAAAAATCTTAAAACCCAAACACATCTGTATTATGTTAGTCATGTATACCTATGTACATCTTCTTCCATTTTTGCCGTTATGACACGGCATAACTTTTATGAATGCATGAGACTTTATATTTTTATTCATGTTAGTAGATCACACAAAACACAAAAAGTTCTAAAGTTTCTACTTCTACTCACAATCAGTGCACAACGGATGTATGCGTATACAATGTAGTATAATGGTGAATAAAATTATTTCGAATAAAGTAAGGTGAAAAGGAAATTGATTGACCCGTTTACTGGAGAAGAGATTGATGGAGTCTCATCACATAGTAGTACGACTTCAAGAAGCACAGTAACCGATACTTATTATTGACCTGGGTAATACTAATTTTATAACATGTATATTTCTTGCACATTCGAACATCACATTTAAGTCCTACTTAATGTTACCAACGCATACCTACAGTATGTATAAATATGATTGTTGTTCCTCTGCCTCAATTTGTAAATGTATGGTTCTATCTGTAACGAATGAATACAAGTGTGTGCAAAAGTCAATTCTATATAATATATTGTACGACATACTGTGTGTTAACAAGAGGCTGATACTACACTTTACTTATTCATTCATTCATTCAGCCCCATTTGGTGATTGTGCATGAGACTGTTATACCTTTTCATTACTATCAATTATGGTCTGTGCACAAAAGACTGGCAAGTGCGTTCTTCCTATTCATTTAATAAAGTTTGGTTTAGACACAACCTGTATTACTAGTGTTCCTGTGACTAAAGGCATATTGTTAGTGGCCAGTTGGCCACACACATATCCTGGCCGGCCAGGGTGGTGTAGTGATGTCTTTTTACAATAATTCAGTAGGACAGTCTTATAGAGATAGCTAGTTCTAGTTAGCAACATTGATAGTAGACATTTAAGTCAACTGTGAAGCAATAGCAATAAAAATAAGAGAAGACAACAAAGCGTGGCTAAAATGCTCTTTTGACACGGCTCAACGATTTGGGTGTGAGTCTCGCAATCACTCCAACTTCCCATTTCCCCATTTGTTCACTTCAACTTTAATTCAACAAACTCCAGAACTTCACTTCTAACAACTACAGTAGCCACTCACTCCACAGCTATTTAGATTACTTAATGGACTTTTGTATAAAACAAACATAACTAACATACACATGCTGGAAAGAAGATATCATTAAGTATCGTTTATGATGTATGTGTAAAAAATACATTTAATATAATAAGTACGATTTGTGATGATTATGGATGTGATATGATTGATGATACAGTAATTTTACGTACATGTATACGTAATACTAATACGTACTGAAAAAAATGAACCATATGGTATTTGTGATTTTTCAAAAGAAAGACACTATCGGTTTTTGGTTCCCCTCTCCTGCCCTTGGATAAGTACTTAAATTGTTTGCACTTTAATGCCTAAATTATGTGCTTAGCACAGTAAAGTCCAAGTTGTTGGGTACTTACCCAATCATTGCCATTTGTCCATGGAGTTAATCAAACCATTCGCATTCTATCAATATTATATGGGTTAGTAGGCTATGAACATGGAACAGGACCCTAAGTTTCTTGTCTCAATTACTCTATACAACTAACGAACCTCCATCCATACCCGAATCTCACTATATGCACTAAACGACCGGAACAAATACTACAGAAACGACCGGACTACAGGAACAAATAGCGACTCATGAATATAAATAAATACTTTTCACTGCATAATTTAACGTGTACAATTGTTGACTGTTTTTTCAAAATAATGCTTTAGTATGATTCCTGGATGGAAGGATTCAATTCAATTTCTATTCATATGTTTCATATAATTACTATAATCTAGGATTGAGAATTGACTTGTGAAGTGATAGGAGAAACGAACAAAGTTTAACATGAATACCTAGGTAGATTACTTCTGAGATATTAAGTACGTTGATTAATGTAGCACATAACACATTATAGTCAGACGTGTAAAGAGAAAAATCAATTGGAAATAATTTCCTGTGTCCCATGAATTTATAATGAGACAGGTGAGACAATTGCATACTCAAAAGTACACACGAACCTATTTTAATTTATGACAAAAAATGTCATAATTGTCATTCATGTCTTCTATTGCCCCTATATAACTCCACCACTACTCTTCCTCCTTTTCCACTCTTTCACTATAACCATCCGTCCTAACAAATGGTAGTGGAGTCAAAAGTCAGACAAAGGGGAAGCACGAGCGAGAGCACGACACATGTTCAACTTCACCCGTTCGAGTAATTCATTTGCTAGAAACGATTTCAATTACATGCGAGTCATTTTATTAATTAACTTATGGCTTTTCTTACTTATATGGAAAAACAACAGGTTATTTACAAAATGTACACTTGTGTACACGTAGAATTTTATTCGGGTGAATTGTGTTAGGTAACGCGTCCAATACTAATGAGAAAAGAACTGACAACTGCAACTAAATAGGAACAGCTTTAAAAATCTCAAAATGTACGAAGTATGGACACCTGTGACACCTGCTCGCAGTATCGTATGCTAACTTACAAATCAGGCAATTATGTAAATGTAAAAAATTCCATACATAAAAAATTACATGCCTGTCACACTTGTACAGTACAGCGTCAGTCGCTGTCTGTCATTCAGGGATTTTTGACAAGTGAATTAATTTAATTTGAGAACATTCGGATTGGAGGTGGATTTCGATTTACGTCAGTAGAAGAATTACATCACCTCCCTTCTATTCTAACCGCAACCCATCTGGGAAAACAAACCTTTCTTTAACTCTTCATTGTCTTCATTACACTTTTGCGGGTTACAATCACTCAGAAATAAATGTAAACTTCTGCAAAGACAAAATTCAGATGATGTACATAATATTTTTGAATTGATTTATTAGCAGCATTTACAAAATAAATCGAGAATGCAGTATAATAGATGAGCTGCTTAGACCAATAAAGTGCACTTTATTGCATCAATGGCAAATGCTATACATATTTGCTATTTACTAAAGTCTGTAGTATGACCTTCGTTTAGATTAACTGAACCAACACCTTTACTACTCTACTTTTTCTCACCTTCTCTCGATGCGTTATAATATGTCATTTAATATCCGTGTGTAACAAGTGATGGTTCATTTTACAGTACCAGATGAAAATAACAAGCATGTCGTTATTTAATATTGTCATACCAAACCACAAAAATCTCCGACACAGCTACACACGTCATCGCTATATTTATATCTGTAATTTAGTGTACTACAGTTATATTGACTTACCTATATATGTATGCGACTGATCAGAGACAAATACGTTGCTATTCAACTGAAACCACAGATTACATAATAGAAAATTGGTAGCAAGGTTAGTAGGTACTTACTTAGTAAAGAACCAAAGACCATGAAAGTTCTAACCACACGCACACGGATATGAGCAGATGAGACTTGAGAAAACTGTTTTGTATAAATAGCATTAATCTCTACGCTTTCATTCCCCACTCCCAAATTTGGACATTTTCGGTGTTGCTGATAGTGTTTAATTATTTATAAACGACAATGGCTTTTATCAGAGTCTCCTTACTCGTTTTAGTAGCTGCTGCAGGTAAAAGCATTTCTTGGCTTTTTTATTTCAGTCATTTCCGATTTGGGCTTTATATAGATTTTTAAATACAAATGATTTACTTATGTTAATCTAACAGCTTCATCTGCTCTTTTCTTCTCCTCGTCCAAGAATGCCAAGTGGAACAATGTTAAGGGTAATTTAAGATATCTTTTATAAAATAGTAACAATAAAATATTATTGATGTAATTTATAATTCTCAGGTAATCTATACAAACAGGGCAGGCTATAATTTTATGTATATTTAGTTACACTTGGAATCAAGCTTTTCAACAAGTATGCCTTTGACGGACTTCCCCTGACTGAAAATGCAGCTAAGGATGCCAAGTGGACTTCTCTCAGTGGCTCAGATTGCACCAACGGTGGAAAATTCAATGGATTCCGTTATGTTCCTAAAGATCAACCTTCCATTGTCACCATCTACGATGTCAAAGGAAAAATTGCCGGTTTCCAAATGCTTGTAAGATTCATACATGAAAAACAATCTTTAAATGAACTCCCCTTTTAATTTTACTATAATTCTAATTGTGACATTATACAGGCGGACAAAAAGCAGATCCTCTCTGACCCCAGAAATAATTACCGCTTCGGAGATCAGCCCATGTTTCTCAATGAATCCATCAACGGAGTCGAAAAATTGGTTCTTACTGCTTATTTTATTGATCCAGGTAATAAAAATTTTATTCATCCTTTTTGTATCAATATCTACTCCTAGTCGAATTAATTCGTTTGAAAAGTCGTTTCCTTACACGAAATAATTTTTTTATCATTATTTTTGATTAAACAGCCACCATCTGTACAAGTGGTCGTGATTCGAGCGTTGCCGACGATGAGATCGGTAATGGACTTTGGTTTCAGAACGGAATGACTCCTTCCGATTTAATTGAAGCCCCCCTGAAGAGAACTGAAGCTGCTGCGGAAGGATATAATAATAATCGTTGCCTTCCTCTTAACGGTATTTAAAGTTGAAATAATTCTATGCATTCGAAAGATAACCTTTTGAGAATTAAGAAAAACAAAATACTTTTATCAAAAGGCTACCACAACTTTTACCACTCTGACCAGTGGGGAGTTAACAATTGCACTGACATGAGACCAATGTGGTTGTTTTACAACAAAAATGACGATTTGATGGGATTTGGATTCACCGTTGTTGGCAACGACCAAAACCCACGATTCCAACATCCACCAGGCGCCATTGTGAAGGTAAGGAAAAAAGCTAGGCATTTCTTTTACATATGTATGTGTTTGCGAAAGCAAACGAAATACCTAAAGAAGTGAGGTACGAATTAAGTTAAGAACATTAATTATTTTATGTTTAGTTTGTTTTGGGAGACGGAGCTCCTCAATGCGCTCAAGACATTGGAGAAACAGTTCAATTCACAAATATCAACGTTCACTTTGAAAATCACCCTGAAACCATTACATGCAAAAATCCAATCACTGAATTTGTTTCAGGACTCTTGTACAAATATTGCACTAGTTCTTCATCCTAAACCCAAACTTATCATTAAATCAATTCTAATAATTGCAATAATCATCAAAAATTACTTTCTAATACTTTCACCTTTTACTGACTTAGAAACATTCATTCACATACTAGCAATTACTGCTCCTATTTCATATATAAACACTTTCAGGGTGTTAGCCATGCATATATTCATTAATTGATGTTCACCATGCAGGGTTTATGATTATGATTGTCAATTCATCGGGAATATGAATACTTTATTCGACCGTATACGTTTTAGTATATGCTGTATGGCACATGAAATGTTACTTGAAACATGGCCATGGAATAGAGTAGAGCAGGGTTTGTGTAGCAGAAGGAGTATAGAAGTGTATTAGGGAGATGACAAATTGTTGTAAATGGGTTAACCTTTAGATGATAAGGAAAACTGTCAAGTTAAATAGAAATTTTGTCTAGTAATTATTCTTGGGTTGTATGTAAACTTTATGTACGTCTCTCCCGTAATAAAACGTAGTAGTAGTGTGTGTAGTCTGTGAATAATAAAGTTGAGGTGACTCGTCGACTCTTGATTTATGACTCGTTACACTCTGTGAGTCTGAATGGACGTTTAATCAAATATTATTTGAGTGGTGGAGGAGGGAGGACCGCTGCCTAACCTTTTAATATGATTAAATTACCTCACTACATCTACATTTTACATACATCTACCAAAAGTCTGCTACTACACTCACTCCACTATAATTATAACAGGAAGTCGAAGGAAATTCGCAAGTATAAGAAAGAGCTAAAAAATATTATATCATATTATTATTATCCGCATTAGCATTAGCTACACCACTAACAATGACCTATATGCTATATGCATAAAGCAGAGTAATAAAGCAGCAGCAATCGTGTATGAGTTGTCTGAGAATCTGCATGTACCCTAACAATAAGTAAGTCGTAGCTGAATGTATAAATGCTTCAAAAGGTATGATATAAACCCACCACTATAATAATAACGAAGTTACTTTATGTGAAGACCAGATCTGTCCGTCTGTCCTTCACCACGATAACTTGAGAACGCTTTGAGATATTTTGATTATATTTGGTACACTT
>JABASD010003823.1:0-18085 GCA_019776165.1 Pogonognathellus flavescens | reverse complement strand
CAGTTAAATAACAAATTAAAAGGAACATTTATTTAATCAGCACTTATATAATTAAGCATATTGTATGTTGCGTGCATATGGTATACGAAATATAATACATTCACTTGCGTTGTGCGTAGTATATTGTTACTTTACACTACACACATGTAATAACGTGTATTTTTTATTTAACATTTTATTAAAATAATATAAATGACGAATACAAATACTAAAATACTAAAAGTTAAATAAAAGTTAAATAAATAATAACTAAAAGTACAAATATTTTATAGACTCTTTGTAGGTAGTTGAGTAGTTTATATATCTGAAACTGCGTCAATATCAATTTCTTATAAGCTATGTCCATATGTTCCCATTCATTTCCTCTATACCTTAAAGTCGGTCTAACCAATCCATAAAAAATTGAATTGGAAATTTAAATATGTGTTTAATTATTATTAAGGTACCCCCGGTGTTGGGAAATCGACTTTATGTGAGCTCTTGGCAGAGGCTACAGGATTGGAATGGATCGACGTGAGCCAAGTCGCTAAAACTCAGAAACTCTTTGAAGGTTATGATTCCACGTATGGGTGCCACGTTCTGAATGAAGAAAAGGTACCTAAATTATTTGGAAAGTTTATCAGTGTATGTATACACCAAATGGGTTTGTTTTAATTTAAGTTGTCTATTTTTTCAGCTTTTAGATGAAATTGAGGACAAGATGGATGAAGGAGGAAAGATTATTGATTATCATGGTTGTGACTTTTTCCCTCAGAGATGGTTCGATATTGTATTCGTTTTGAGAACTGATAACACTGCTTTATATGATCGACTGACTAAACGGTAAAATCCCATTCTCAAACAAGCAATTATTGTCTTACAATTAATTTCTGTCTTATTTCATTCCTGAATATTATAATAATTCGAATTTTATACTGCAGCGGCTACGCGGGGACGAAATTGCAAGATAACATCCAATGTGAAATCTTCCAAACCATTTTGGATGAAGCTAGAGAATCTTACGCCCCTGAAATCGTGTTTGAATTATCATCAAATAAAATGGAAGATATGGAATCCAATGTTGAAAAAGTGACCCAGTGGATTGAGCAGTATAAACAAAATAGTTCTCTTATGCAAGTGTAGCAGTTGATTTTGGGGACACATGTTTAAACGAAAAACTGCAAAGACACCATGATAGGGAAAGCGCTTTAATTTCTTATAGTGTGCTAATTCTTTGTCCTTCTTTTATCTATGAAGCAGTAATGCATCGCACGTAAATGCTGCCTGTTTTTCATCTGTTTTCACTAATTAATTGTTATTGTTATTTCACATTATGTGGGGAACAAATTAGTGTAACTGAATGAGTACTTATATGCTATGTTTTATAAAAGGGTTGGTTGAATTTCTACCTACGTCTACAATGAAATATACAAGTTTCGATTTTAATTTCCGTGCATATATTATGCAATTTCAACTGCCCTAACCGTAAAGTTACATTAAATATAATGAACTGTGTTTGTGTTTTAGAAGTAAGCATTGAAAGCTCTATGTAAAGTAAAATACTTCAATTTTCCCTACTAACTAACTGTTTTTTAAAAGTAAAGGAAAAGTTCAGTCGCATGAAATTAATACTTATATTATATTATACCTATATTACGAATTGCTCAAAAGTTTGTTTCACCTAAGGGTTGATAGAATATCTGTTGTATCATTTCTCAGATTCTGTCCACTCCGATTGTTGTAAACAGTTCAATTGACAATAATGTTAAGGTTATAAATTAATAGAAATAGTAATTAATTAATGCTAATTCAGTTATTTGATTCATCATATTTGTTGTCGCTTGTTATACACACAGAACCGCATACACTTCGTACTCTGTGTTTCGGGTCGAACCATGTATTCTAGAAACTATTGTTAAATTTCTAAACGTGTGTTCTTGCAAATCTGTAAAATTATTTAATGTTTTAATATTGATATATGATTCTAGTTAAATTAAGTATTATGTATATCTGCGTTCAAACAGATTGAGACTGCTTGAATTGCATTGCTTTTGCAAAACTTATCTTGTTATATGAAAGTCACCACATAGATAAATCTGACTAGAATCTAGTTAAATCTACCTACCTAATTCCACCTTTGTTTGTTAAAACAAGAGTATTAAGACTAAAAATAGAAGCTATAATGGAAATGGCCTTTTGTGTATGAATGGCAAGCAACTTTATATTGAAGTACGAGTACGACTTGAAACAAAATACAAAACTCGAAAATGTCGCTAATAAAATATTGAAGATGTGTAAACTGAAACACGTTCTACAATGTACAGAGATTTAATGTAATAAAAATAAAGTGGTCTCCACCATTTAATGAAAATCATCTTTCTGTAATCACATTATTATTCTTAATTTCGAAAAATAGAATTTCAACCAAACCAAAACCATAAAATAAGTGTGAGTGAGCAGCATTTCTATGAACAGGGAAGTTGAAGTGTAGAATCATTGCAAAGTTAACTTTGATTGGTTTTCACAGTTTGCATTTTTATTCAATAATGATGAAAACGATGAATAATGAGTTAAAGGTCAATGCAGAACGGGGTAAAATATGTCAGGAAGATGTTTTGCTATTAAATTTTATGCAAATTTCTGTAAGAGATTTTCTAATATCCTAAATTATTATTCACTACTAAAGGTAGAAGAGTACACAGCCAATCAGAAACAGTAAGTATAGTTTATGCACAAGAATGAGAACATTCGGTACTTAAATTAAAAAGACATCCAAATAGTTTGAAATTGCAATATTTCCGTTTATCATAGGGAAAATTTGACGGCATTTTCAGTTGTAATTGAATTTGATATTACATACATCAAAGTAGTATAGTAATAACTGTAAATAACATTTGAAATACCATTTGTTTTTCTGTTAGAGTATCTTTATAAGATTACAATGCTACAACATAACAAATTTTCAGGTTAATTATTAAGATTGGATATCTATAATAGACTTATTATAGTTAATCGTAGTGTTTTTCTTCGTAGTAGTAGTAGTACAGTAGCAAGTGATTCAAAAATATATATTTAAATATAATATGCACAAGATATTATGCCATTTTGTTTTGTAGTATCATGTAGTTACAGTACAGTAATAGTTGGTGTTTGTATAACAGGCTGTATAAGGTTTTAAGAAAAGTCACATTGAAGAGTGGAGATTTCTCTTCCAATAACTATAAACCACAAATAAATGGATAGATACATTACATAGGTATACTTATACTCCTAAATAAGTAAACATTAATTACTTACTGCTGGTTTACATTTTACTGAAATTGGCTTTAACCGAATTAATTCCGAATTTATATTATACTAAATGAAATGTAGAGAATACAATTAATTTAACTAACTTCATCACTTTCTCCAGCGTTGAAAGAGTAACTAAGAAGCTTTCACTTTGACTTTCACCTTGACACAAATATCCCTTAAGGGGTTTGGACAATTAAAATAATATAACAGAGTAGCAGAGAGAGGTAATAATAATGATAATATTATTTAAGTAACATTCTGCAAAAGACCAGTATCATATTATGCTTCAGCAGAGTGTACATATTTTTATATTTCTGCATCACACCCAAACAATAGCACATACACCTCTATATTTTATATATGCATATATGTATAAACTGCATACATGCTTTCATATTTTATCTACGTCGATAATATTAATATTCTGTTTGTATTTACTATGTAATGTATAGTACAAACGATTTGTATAACGTATCATTAATGCTCTTTATTTTACTAACAGTTACTTATTTCTTAAAAGGTTTGCTAAACTACTACTCCGTCTTTTGCTGACAGTAGAGCTCTTTAAGTGACTTCAGCTCATCTATCAATGCCTTGTTTTGATTTTCCAGCACAGCTACTCTATTCTCAAGGCATTTTATGTATTCTTTCTTTTTTCTTCGACATTCTCGGGCTGCTTCACGGTTCTTCAGGAGACGAATTTCGCGTTTTCTCGTGGCTTCTTCGGGGATATGATGACCACCACCGGTCACAACTACTGAAGGGGAACTGGAGGCGGAAGATACTGGACGAATCGTGTATGCTTGGAGTTCACTTCCAACTAAAGGAAGACAATATTAATAACACAAATAATTAGACATACAGTTTAGCCAGATTCGGTTTACTAATAAGTACTACTAAATCATTCAAAAGGTCATACATGCAAAACTACTAAGGACAGCAGACAAGTTGTTCTACGAAATAAAACTAAATTCGCAGCTACTCACTATAATACCTACTTAAATGTGGAAAGAAAGGAAACAATTATCTACTTTGTGATTGAAATGTCTACTTGCACTAATATCACTACACTAATTAATATATCACGAAATACAGTACAATGCAGAATGCAGTCTGGACACTAAGACATGAATCATACAATAGTATAATCTAAGTAAGTAACAACACAATCAAAACTTTGTGACAGAATTTTAAATTTGAGATATCCTAATATTTGTATAAAATTCTCAATATAAAACTCAATATTTTCGATTTATCTACTGCTCCCTCCACATCCTCATAATACATCAACAGAATGATATATATACAATATACCGATATTTGAATATATTTTATGACAATTTTTAACAAAAATTAAAATCTAAATTGGACAAAAAAAAGTCGGAAATGAATAATTTTTTAATATACTCTCGCAAACAAATGACATGAATTAAAAACTTTTTATATTATTTTTGTATTTCACTGCACCAAAGATTAAAAGAAAAACAGTTTCTTATTGATGAGCTAAAAATAGTTATCCTCATTAACGGGACGAAGGAAGATTTAGTTTGGGTACAGGTCTTATTCGTACAATTACGACAAGTAAGAATGTAAAAACTAGAAACATTTTTTACAAAAAATGGCAATTATAAATGCCTATAAAAAGTAATTGCTATCAACACCTCTCTAAAATCACAATCTTTCATACTAATCACGCAGTTTTGAAATAATGAAAAAAGAGAAAGAAGTTACATATTGGGTGGTGTTTACCCGGGACGAAGAATTGTTGGCCGTCTTGACTCTGAGCATACTGTACAATGGTTCCACCGGCTGTACCAGCATTCGTCATCGTGATGGTCTGGAGGGAAGCGGCAGGGACACTCGTGGCGTCCCCCGCCGTCGTGACTTGCCCTAAACCCAGTGCGTTAGCGTTTATCACTTTGACTACACCTGGAGGATATTGTGAGCCACCTAAAATTAGACCACTACCTTCTGCGTCCTGACTCGATTCTGATGACGATGGTGATTCCACTTTTTCTCCTGTAAATTGAGATTAATTATAAAAAATGGTTATTGATGTTTCAATCCTTACAGTTAAGAAAAATGTATAATAATAGTATACGAATTCCAATTATTTCCTATACGGTTTCATGTGCAAATACCTGATATTTCCGCTCCGCCTAAATCACTTAAAATTTTACGATAGGATGGTCTTCTGGTCAAAATTTCTCTTCGTTTTCTATCTGAGGATCTGCCAACGTTGTCCTGATGATGATCTGTACCTCCACCGTCGTTAGAGAGTGAATCGTCACTGTGAGGATTTTCGAGAACCTGAACGGTTTGTATGGCACCACTTGTAGTCTGAATAACACTAGAGTTGGCTTTTGATGACACTAAAATCACGTTTCCCTTTGATAACTGTAGTTGACCAGCCGCACTCTGAATAACTGACGGTGATTGAATCACCGTCTATTTGAAATACAAACAATGGTATCAGTTAGAAAATTTCATATAATTTTGAAATCATGTTAAAATCATATTGTTATCTAACAATCCACCTTGAAGAAAAATGTTTACATAAGACTGCATGAGAATGCATGTGCAAATGTAAATAAATAAATAATAATTAATATTTTAAAATGCCTTTACCATGCATAGAAAATGTAAAAAATAATGATTTCGTAAACTTAGAAGAAAATGATCAAACCGACCAAACCAAAAGAAAAACACAGGACTGAGAATAAAGTGCATGCCTTGATGTGTTTGCTCGAAGAAGTAAGAGGTGCTACAAATTAAGTCACAAAAATAGCTGGAAACTCTCAAACAACTCAACTCAAAATTGGATAGGAAATTAACGGTACAGGATGAGTATTTTAATTTCAAATACAAACCTAATAAATAAATTCAAAAGGAAAGTTTGCCAAACTAACTACGGAATTTTTAAAAATGTACAGGTGTAATTTACTTGCCGTAACAGTGAACTAAAAACCGAAACTGTGAAATCAAACAGATTGAAACGGGAAAAGAAAATGCTACAGTAAAAAAAAATAAGTGTCAACGAAAATTGAAAAAAGGATTACGTAGCAGTTGAATCTTGCATGAATGACTACATACAAAAAGATTTGAAAGAATATAGATTACCAATCTAAAAAGGCGAATATTTCAGAGTAGTTTAACTACTTTCCTGTATTTTGTTTTGAAATAAGTACCCGGAGATATTTCAATAAAAATCAAATAATAAATTATTGTTTTAACAGAAGTAAGTAGAAACAATATAAAGATCAAGAGAGTGGATTGGTCAAATTGTTTTCTAAAAAGGATATTATGATGATGGACTATGGACCTGTGGAAGTGTGACATGCACAATGCTCAGCCCTGATGATTTGGCCATAGTTTGTAGTCGTTGACCACTGAAGGGGGAAGAGGATGTTGTTCTAACCGGTGTTGAGTTTGATACGATACTAGCCGTTGTGCCGTTATGATTGTGAGCCACCACCGAATTTGGATGATGACTACTCGTACTCGAACTAACAATAGTTCTACTGGAACTGTAACTGTTGTTGTGATTTACGTTATTGCCGTTGCTGTACCCGGAGGACGAGATGTGACTGTGGCCGTAACCTTCCTGGATGTTTCCGTGGGATTCTTCTCTTCCCGGCGGACTCACGGAGAAAGCACCGCGCTGCAAGTGATGCTCGTACGGGTGGTGATTCGATTCTTCCAAATCTGGAACTAGTGGTTCAGTTTTCACTTCTTGTATAATTACTTCCATCGAGATCGCAAGCTCTCAAACTCTGCGAGTAAGCACCTACATCAATATATCCCTACTATCTTCATGCACTTATCAAAAACCTGCCTTTCTATCAATCACCAAACTCCATCCTTCCACTACCACCGCACTATCAAAATCTACACAGCGAAATCCCACATCATCCAGCTACGATTACCTCAAATAATGTCCACTTTACAATTTCAACTCTCACTTGTAACACATATGCCGGATAATTACCTAACTTGCATTTATTCCACAAGTTTACACATACACACCTGTGAACTTGCATGCTACAGATAAATACCTACACACATATTCCATTCTGCATGAAAACCCTAAACGCAAATGAGACAACCCTACCAACTCTTTGCAGCCTTTAGCTTTCAACATTTACATAACCGTACTATAAAACAGCTCCGCTTTTGACGGTTATCTAAAACTATTGGTTGAGATGAGATAAATTCAATTACGGACAGTGTTTTCGATATTACATCAAGCATTCTCTTTGATGTGCAAAATAATAACTTACAAATTAACATGGTACGTATTCTATCCAGAAGCATTCGATTCGGGTGTCAATAACATCTAGGTATTAGCAATTATTGCTGGATTCTACATGGATTGTGTTTCTGTACAATTTGCAGGATTTAAATACATCCAGATAACAAAGGTACCTAAAAACGAACCTTTTGCATAATAGCAAAATGCACAATACATGATTGTATCTGTAGTTTTAGTGCATTTATATAGCGTAATTATTGTCAACGTGAATACAAACCTATAAACAAATAATTACGTAAAAGAGTGCAAATACTTGCGTAATCACTCATAATATTTTAATCACCAATTAACTATTATGATGTTTCAACCTAATAAACGAACCAGTCGAAGTTGAGTCATTATGTGATTTAATAGCTAAACAATTCTAGTATCAGGCCGCGGTATGTATGTGTATATATTAAAATGTATTCTATGGGAGTTTCTCGCTTTCATAACTTATCTATAGGATTACTACTACTACCCATTAGTATTTAAAAACTCAGAATAGTAAAGACACCTACATTGAATTCTAAATGCATTGTATCATCTTTATTTTATGGTCAAAAATACCGTAAAAAATTGTTTTTACTTAAAACCTTCGTAAACCTTCGTTTACACGTAATCATCATTCATGCTTAATATCTAATGTGTGATTCTGCATATCATGCCGAATTGTTTCATTTAATCAACTTATTAGGTAGGTATGTCTTTAACCCGGAAATGCAAATTTAGCTTGGCCCATCGTTTATGCTATTTCCATTTCAATGGTTATTTATATGGTTTTCTAACTAACTACAAACTATATAAAATTGTAAGTACCACTTTGAGCTCTTTGTTTCCAATAAGATGCATAGAAAAGCCTCCGCATGAAAAGCTAACTGAGAATACCTCACATTACAGCAAAAATAATTTGTTCACTTTTTAATTTATTGCTTAATATTCCTACATTTTATAATTCATTCCGCATCTCAATAAATTATTATTGTCTTTGTGACAATTGTAATACAAAAGCAAAGCTTTTACTTGTTTTACCATACTATATTATATGCACAACAATTTATATCTGCGACTGTTTTTCCTGATACCTGTTCTACATTATGTTGCCCCTAATTAGTTACCTAAACCAGAAGGCTTATTAATCAGTTAGTATGTACCTAGCAGATTATTCACACAGTAATCAACAGTTAGCATCTACATACTTATACCATGATAAAACTTTTTATTGTAAAAAGTAAATGTCTCACCAGCTATGGGCGTACAGTATCGTAACATTATTTAGGATGAATCATAATTCGTGGTTGTAGAAAAGAATAACATCAGAACAATAAACACAAAAATTTCACTTGGAGTGACAGAAATTTCAAAGGAAATGTGAAAGTACGTTGTATGGTTAATTTAATTGTTACTAATAATTAGGAAGAGTTAAGGCATTTCAATTTTCCAACCCCAGCCAATAAATCAGTACAATGCACTGTTGGTTAGATTTCCATGTAATGGATTGCAATATTCAATATTGCAATTAATGCTGAGAAACTGGCACTAAATCCGTCCATGTGTATACAAGCACTAGTTACATAATTATCATAGCTAAGGATTTAGCTGGTAAATTTGTGACTTAATATAGGTGTAATGTAATTGTAAATAAGTTTGTAACTTTGCATATAAATATTTTAGGCACTTTACAGTTTAAAATCTGTAATTTGAAATCGAGTTTAGACATACAAATCTATGAACATGTTTATTAAATCGAAATACACTTTTGTAACTGCAATAATAATATAATATTAATTTCTTGTGTTAGTTTTTCCAACTGACTCTTCCAAACAACTCTTAGAATTACTACAGTAGTGTGCACTTTGCATTAGAATATTAGTAGGAGACACAATCTATGTGTCTTTTGTACAGATACTAATGTGGTATAAATGCTATCGTGTTGGTCAGTTATTAAACACAATGCTAAATATTGTTCACATAAGATATTAACCAGGAACAGAGGTAAATGGGAACTAAAATCCAGCAGCCAATTGTTATCGTGTACTTTTTCCTCTCTATGCAATATTTTGCGCTGCTATTTCCTTGTGTTTTTTCTATGCAAGAAGTGATAGTGCTCGAAAAGGAAATATGCGGTTTGTCTTTAAGAACGGGGATTACTTATTATCAATTCCATTACGCATTAATCTATTTTAATGTTCACTGATTGAAGAAAGGAACTGAAAATGTTGCAAGTTAAAATAACTTTATGTAATACCTAAGTACAGTGAGTGTGTTATGCTAAAAAAAATCATTTGGGGAATAATTCACAGACGCAAAGAGCAATTTCTACATGTGTATGTCTAGAAATGTTTGCAAGATGCTATTCCATTAATATAATATTCTATACTTCAACGAGCCATGTGTCACACACTTAATACTTGTACATATGACAATGATTTATATAAAACCTAGATACTATTTGTAGCTAGAATCCTCCCATATAATAAGTTTGCACATCAACTGCACTTCATTTTTTAATGATAATCAAGTTATTTCTATTAATTGTTTTAAGTAAGTATAGTGTATTTTCTTTAAACACCCGAAATGTAATTAAGCACAAATTGCAAGCAATAAATGAAGATTCTCTAAAGAACAAATTCCTTAACACAAATCCTGTGTGGGAAAATAAATCCCTTTGCCCATTTTTTACAAACACACCACTGCATAAATCTTAGCGAGTTAAATTATTGTTATAATTTACTATGAGTTCAGATTTGAAAACAGTGATCACAATTTCACGAAACAAAAATGTAAGTATAGATAAATACTATTAAACTGAAAAACCAAACTAACCAAATTCACATGTGACACCCGAACTTGTTCAATGAAATGACCCTGAAACTAAGTAAATACTACTTGCTTGAAGTTGTAGATGTACATTCAAGTATTTAGGTAACCATATAAATGCAATGTTAACAAGATAGGATAATTCCAACCTCTCACTGTCACCATTTTTCACAATGCTATAAAATAAAACGAAGCTGTAATTAGGAATATTAAATAAACCGAATGACTCACTCGCATAAATACAAACAATATAATTGTTCGACCCATTAAACTACATAACAAATGTTCAAGTTACATAAATATTCACACTCTACACTAAACCAAACTTTATCATCACATTACACACTCATACATACAGTAACTAAGAAATACCTTCATATTAATTATATCCTACCGCTATAGCACCTTTACAGAATATGGTTTTAGCTAAAATAGTTAATTGCACACATATTGCAAATATTTTGCAGAATAATTCCCTTAACACTATCATGTGAAAGGACGAATTGACTAAATTATTGCTGAAACCTAGGAGAAGTCTGTATCATTTGAGCTGTTTGCTATTTCCGGATATTTTCTAGGAAACTGTGATTACTAGTGTTAAAAACGATCATATGATTGCATAATTGCATATTACCATTCCATAATAGTAAAGAAAGAAAAGGACAAATCTACATCTATCTCTCTTCTGCCTATCTCTATCAAAACCCAAAGTAATGTAAAGTAGATATACAAGTTGAATGGAAGTCGAAAAGAGAATCAATGCCAATGCACAATGTATATATACATAGTAAAGTAAGTTTGAAAATAATCAAGGGAATCGTGTAGGACTTACGTGTCTCGTCGTCACTTGTGATGAGCCCCAATGGCAGTCTGAATCGTCAAACGCGTCGAACGACGGAATGCCTTCGTCACAAGAACTTTTTCACTATGTCTGACCCTTTTTTCGGAGAGAAAGCCCAACCCTTGTTGGATGACGCACGCCAACACACACACACCAAAACCAACCAACAACCAAAAGCCCAAGTGACCCAATCCTTATGGCTTTACATATAAAATACCACACAGAAATTCTCCTTGCTTGTAGAACTACCCAATCCCAAACCAATCCAACCAAACCCAACTCAACCTACAGAATATACACACATTCACTACACACTAAGCTACAATCCTTTTACTTTACTACATAAAATACAATCTCGTTCGTGTAAACCTTACTACGTATGTCTACGTAGACGTAGAATGTATCCTCCTTCCCTCCAGCTCCCGTTTAAAGGAAAGGAAAATCAACTTGTAAGTTTAGACACACATACACATACTTACACATACACAAAAATACAAATGTGATCTCTCGCTGGGCTGTGTATGCACCATGTAATGTGTATACAACAATTTATTACTGTACCTACTTTGCTATATTTTTACATTACACAAAACTCATCTGTTTTGTTGTTAGTATTGCATTGCATGGAGTACTGTAAATTCAGCTTATATATGTGTGTACTACAATAAGGAACATGTACAGATACTTCTTTGGAGTTGGATGCGATACTGGAAGATAGTAATAATAATATACTCGTATGTAATGTATACACATACTAAGTATATATGCATTGCATTTCTAATGCCATTATTGTATGTGTATGCACAAATGTATATCTTGTACACACTTTGGGGATCGTAAAGCAATAAACAACTGATGATGGTGATGTGACTACGTAGTATATTTCCATATTATACTGTACATTTATGATGTTACGTATTCCCCTCAAGGTCGATTCCTCTGATGACGCAGCAGCCACATCGATTTCTTCGTACAAGGATTTTCCTAACCAACAAAATTGCAGTCAGGCAGCTTTTGCAGAATCATGACCAACCAGGAGGCATACAATTCTAATAGAGGATTATTCTAACAAAAGATGTGGACAGTAAATAATTGCAGTAGACAAATTGTACATAATGGGTAAAATTAATAGTATGTAGCATGTACTGATTTAAATGCAGTTACATTTTATGAGAACGCAAAAATTATATCAATTATATATTCTTGTAGGTATCATTTGAGATTTTGGTTGAAATTATTATCTTATTATTCATTTGATATAAAAACCTTACTTGTGTTTCTGAATGTATTTACAAGTACTCGAAGAATGCCAAAGCATAAAACTGTGGTTTGTAGCCAAATCCAGTAAATAATGTGATTTTGATTTGATTTTCTTATATTTTTATAGTAATTTTTAATTTTTACAGCTATAGGTACATTGCAATAATATTCTGTAGAATTCAGTTTGAATCCTTATGTGCTTGCAGTTTGCAGACACCTGGAGAGTTAAGTTAGAAATAATGATTCCTGTGGTGCGAGATTATGTTATATTGCCATTTGTGCCTTTTGCTACTTGTACATGCACTCCTCAGCTGTCTCAAGCTACGACTTGAAAAACATACGAAGAAACTATCTGTACTCTGTTCTAAGTAAGCAAATAATACAGTACGTGATCTGATTGCAAGTCAAGTAAAGTGGGGAGGAAGACAGAGTACATCTCATGTGCAAAAACATATGGAGTTAAACAAATCTACAATAATATTACACTTTACAACATTTACCATCTATCCAAATCCAAGCTTATAAGCAGCATACTACTATTATAGGATGCTTGTATTTATTTACGTCTATTTCTAGCACTTTGCAATATTGCAAATATTGCAATTAGTGGTATCCTGAACACAAAGCAAGGTATACGCTCTCTTGTTGAACACCATGAATTGAGCTTAACACTGAATTTCTCATTACTGCTAGAAGGTACTTGTAGATATACATAAAAGCTTACTGCAAATTGATGGTCTATATATTTGCGTTTGCAGATATAGATTTTAGTTTATTAGGAAACAAACAAACAATTGCTTTTGCTATGATATTAATTGTGCAGCAGCGGGAGTCTCAGTCTTAACTACTTGCTTTTATGTGCTTTATTAATGTTTCAGTAATTGCTGGCAACTTGTTTAAGCATCCAGTCTTATATATTGCATGCAATATACAAAATAATATTTCATGCATTTGTTTACAACACTACTAGTCTCCCTATACTGTTATTGTGTATCGTTTGTAATTAATTTTGTGTAAAACACATCAAATTATTGATTGAGTCACTCAAATTGAGTTGTGTGTGTGTTTCTAAGCAGATTTTTAAAAAGGAGTTGCGTTTTATGATTTTGGAAGGGAGATAAAAAGAAATATATTACTATTACCTACTCTGAAAATAATTTAATATACCTTGCTCTACACGTGCGGCTACCAAGGTCGCTTCGGGATTTGGTAGGATAAAGCAATCCAGTAGTGTGGGAATAGGAAACTGAAGTGAGTTCATATATTTTACTCACAAAAGACTCAAGACAGCGAAAGTAGAGGATAAATAAACAGACCGGAGTCAAATGCTTATTTGTACTTATGCCATTGCCAGGTCTGTGTGGTACTACAACTAAATATGCCTATAAGTACCTACATTATGATGTGTATACAGTTCCTATCCATTACAAAACTACAAAAGTAGATAATTAGATTGGCAAAAGGAAACCAAGGCAAACGAAACGCATTATGTACGCGAAAAATCTCATCAATGTGAATGTGAACCATGCATCTTTTATGACAATACGTCTACTGTGTCTACCCAAATCTGACTATATGGCATTATTTGCACTACAGTCATTCATTCACTCCTCTGTGTACATAGCACAGAGAAAAAATCACATATATTGCACAATCATACGTAAGTAGGTACGTACTTATCTGCGTTTTCTGCACCTCGTATTACCGTTGTTTCCTGATATCACCATCACCGCACTATTATTATTTCAATGCACTGCAAGTTCATCCTTTACAATGTTATTCATTTAATTCTGACGTTGGCAAAGTACACTTTTTATAACGTAATGATACTCATGACTCGTCTTCCTGCTCCTTTTCCATCTCATATTGCGATTTTCTGTTTTCTTGACCTTTAACTTTCATACGAGTATTTTCAGATAAAGTCATTAATTCGTGGGAGAAATTTGATACCAAAATAATACTTACAACTACCATGTATTATTCTCTAATATTTATAACTTGGGAACGAGCACAAATTCTGAACAGACATTTTTATTTTCTATATATAAAACTCATAATAGTATAACTTAAATAAACGATAAAACCCCCGTACCCGTACGTAGTATACTATACACTATAAAGATATATTTCTTAGGTACAAAAGTACAAGTGAAATGGCTGTATCTTCTATAGATTAAATAAATATGCAAGCTAAAGTTCCTATGCATTTACTGTACTTGTATTTAATTAGTCACAAACAAAAACGTGTGTGTTCGTTTGTTCATATGCAGATTCTTGATTCGTAAGAGCCAAGAGTATTTTAATTACAAAAAAATTGCCTAGAGTAAATCACATTTGCTGTGAATTCTGCCATTTATAGAGACGGTAGTAATGAAGTGGATTTACCCATATGGGTAAATTTATTATACAGAAACGATGTATTTAGTATTGCAGTATGCATGGTTGGTATGTTATAATAATACAGCGATGTTATTATGAGTTTATACAGTTAGAATCTTAATGAAACTTTGACCTCGGACTCAGAAGATGAAGCAAACGATAAAATCAAGAATTTCATTTTTTACTTATCCCTTTAACTTTGTTCTCTGTACTATAAACAAATTATTCACAGATCTCATCATGTACTTTGCGCATAGCTCTTATGTGGAGTATGTATTCTATGTATGCATTATATTATGCAGGATACTCAATTCAGGTGCAAATAAATACGTGAGGTGATGTTAGCAAAGAAATTGATACCAAGCTTTGCGTGGTTTGGTGGTTGGTTTGGCACATGTTAAGTCGTTTCGGTATGACGTCAAACAAAACTGCAAAAATCAAATCTTCATGCAATCTATTCGAGTGGGTACCTCAACTTTAACTTATCTGTAAGCCAAACTGCCTTGTTTCTACATGGATGCTACATAATATTATTAGGAATAGATACCGTGGTGGTACATATAACATATAAGGATACTTGTTGGGCTTAGAAAAATATATTGTGTTACCTGTTCTTTTAAATATTATATTACTATTACTCAGAATCAAGTTTTCCAAGAATTCTTGGCTATTTGAACAATCTTTCAACTTGATGCTGATTTAATTAAAATAAATGCTTTCTCAATCTTATAACATGCAGCTTACATTTGGTGAATATAAAGAGCACTACACTACATAGCTTTTGTTACAATAAAGCTTTTGTACAATGGGCATAGAGTGGGCATTAAAATTTGCATTATATCCAGAGACTGACTTGAGAAAGTCAATGCAATATATACTTACTGTTGCCCTTTAACATTTAAACGGGAAAGGACAAGGGTGATTCTTACAATAGTCGGGTTCGTAATCGGAAATGCTATGTTGGTGTTAGTATGCATGACAAAGTCCCGCAAATGAGAAATGACAAAACTTAAATATATAGTAAAGTTTGTAAAGCAATTAGCTTTTTGGAGTTACGCTGTTCATAATTCATTAATCTTATAATATTGCAGGTTAATATCCAAAGTACATAAAATGTCTCATTTCTTGTTAAAATTAAAATGTAAATTTTAACTGTGATTAAAATAGCGATTTAGCAATAAATCTAGTCATTTCAAGTAAACCAATAAACATTTAGGAACTATAAAGTTTTTTAACTGTGAGTTTGTTCATAAACAATAAAGAATTTTTTATCGTATGAAATTCTTCTCTATGTTGAAAATATGAGTGTAAAAAGTTTCGTATTTCATGATACGCCATATAATGAACTCATTACCTATGATGTAATAAGAAAAGTATTTGAGTGCATCATCGAGAATAACACATACAAAATAAGTTGTTCTACAAGTATTACGAGTTGTCTTTTCATTAACACACTTGCAACTTGCTTTGCTTACAAACGAATGTAAAGAAAGGATCGCTTCAGCATGAAATCATGAAATGTGCGACAGACAAACGTTGCACTTGGTACAGCGTATATAATAGCTGTAGCGTGCACGTTTATGTTTGTGTTGTCCTAGTCCTATGGTCTTTGCAGAAAATAAAACTGACATCTCTAATTTTTAAAGTTTTGATAGAATTTTTTACATTTCTTGATTTGTAGG
Organism: Pogonognathellus flavescens; assembly: GCA_019776165.1. Classification (NCBI taxonomy): domain Eukaryota; kingdom Metazoa; phylum Arthropoda; class Collembola; order Entomobryomorpha; family Tomoceridae; genus Pogonognathellus; species Pogonognathellus flavescens. The sequence goes on along the minus strand of JABASD010003823.1, from coordinate 1,539 downwards.
TACATAAAACCACCCGATCATCTATTCCACCGTATCAACTAAACATAATATGTAAATCAAAAAATAATGAAACTTATACATAGTGTTAGTGTAGTGTTACTTTTGGTGTACTAAAGTAAACTGAAAAGTAAACAAATTACTATGATCGTAATTCACAAATAAAACTTGTTGAAATCCTTCCATCATGAAATCATCATCTTATTCTTATACGCTTATGCAAATAATTCATATTTTATTACATATCCTTGGCGTAACTCATGTATCATGTCCATATATTTCTATAGAAGATAATAAGTGCATCATATTAAAGTTTTCATATAACATACCAACTCAAAAATTGAAAAAGCTAAATAGCTATTCTCTTCTTCGGGATTCTCTCAATTTGTCTTCTAAACTTCTAAACTACATTTTCATGTATTGTTAACATGTACATAGATAGATTTATTTATTCAGTTGTGTATTGTTAACATAATATAGTTCTCGTATCAGTAATTCTAATTATAAAGAAGTCAACACTATCTGCAGTGGTATTGTGGTTGTAAAAGAAAAGTTACAATTAATTTGTGTTAATTGTATTGTAATTGACTGGTTAATTACAATAGAATAGATACTTCATATGCAATACTGCCTCACACAAAATAAACAACACGATTAACATCACATTCTGTACTTTAAGTGTTTTTATGTCAAAAATTGGTAACTTTTGTGTTACATGGGTTTTATGCATGGAGTGGAAAATCACAGCATTTCAGAAGTAATAAGATTCCAGTTGATAATCAAATGGTACACAGAAACGTGTTTTGATGAATGCCAAAGAGTTTTGCAGGACAATGATAATAAAAATAACAAAATATGCATATGTTAATGTTAACCATTATGGCAAGAAAAACAAAAATCTACTTAAAAAAGACTTGCCAAAGTGTACGTATCAAAAAGATAACTAAACTCGTGTCATGTTCATGTCATGACTTTCTGACATAACAGATGAATCGTCCATTATATGACTGATGTGATGAGACTAACATAATATCATACATTCGTGTGAATGCTGCAAAACCTGTTTACTCTGTGAACTTATTTTTAACAAGTAAATTCAATAATCCTATAACACAATTATGACATCGACAAGTGTCATTTGACGAATTATGACACCATGTTCAAGTGCATATTGTCGGTTATCAGCATTATCATAGATTCTATACCAAAATTAATTAAACATACCTAACTCACGTGCAATTTAAGACGACTATTGTTGTTGTTTAAACCTTATCTGCTCTCCGTGTACACCAAAGTAATTACTTTGAGGTAGGCACTCATGAAAAAATGAAATTACGTATATGTAATCCAGTAATAATAGCGGACAACAATAATAATACTTCACTTAACTGGAAATGTACCTAATAAAATTATAACATAATAACGTTGAGTGAATATCCCATAAACTTGTTATTATTTATTTATTTATTGATCAGATATCACCCTCACGAGGTCGTTACAATATCATACTTATCCTCAATACATTGGCACTTACACGATAAT
>JABASD010003822.1:0-18085 GCA_019776165.1 Pogonognathellus flavescens | reverse complement strand
TTAGGTTAATGAGCGTTCTGAAAAGCTAAAATGCCTATAGTGCAGTGTAATATTTATCAAGTTTTGTTATATAGGAAGGTGTATATGCATATGAAAAGAATCATATCACGTCTTTATTTTTCAGATGAAAAAGAAAGTGTCACATAAAACATCCATGTCATTGACACAATACTTCTAACAGAAAATGCGTAATACCTATATTTATATATGTATATACTACTGTTTTTAGAAATATCGTAGTTTTTCAATTTTCTCTAGAAAGTGCAGTGATTCTTCTTATTTCTTTCTAAAACTGTAACACGATTATTTCGACATAATTTATGAAATATACTTTTGCTATATGTACTATAATAAATTAGATTACACTAACGACATCATCGAGGGAACAGGAATCAGAAAGCACAACAGTGAAAATAAATTTCGATTTCCTGGTACATTATTTTCTGTCTGAAAATGTCGGTCGCATAAATTTTACATGAAAATTTATATACTGCGTATTTCATTATAAACCGAAAATATTATAAGGTTTGCCTAAAATTCAAGGCCTTATATCAATTTATACCACACGACATTGAAAAATAACGAATACAGCAAATCTTTAAGTAAATCTTCGAATTTTGTTGGAACAAAACTGAATAATAACGTGGCGAACAAGGTAAAACAAGATATATAAGCTTTGTCGTATGAGAATTATTGTACTATTGACTTTCCACTTTTTGTCTTGACTTTGCACATTTTCAATAATAAATGTACCATGTCAAAATTCGCTCTTATACATTATATATTATACTACTCACGTAGGTAGTATAGGTACACGTAGTAAATTTGACTTTCCGTTTCATGTAAAAACGTAATGCAGTATATTTGCAGAAAGTATTGTGCCTGCAAGAGGCTTTTTGGTGCACTATTTGCACACTATAGAAATACCGCAGCTCAGTCCCATTAAATCCGGTCTGTGAAGGCCAAGGATTGTACATGACACTTTTCGTGGCGGATATAAAGGTAAACCGTATAAGTACACGAATAAGTTACGTTACAAGTCATGGACACTGTAATAATATTACCTATATGTATGCGAGATATAAAACTTATTTTATAGTATCTTCGTGTTTACCCTTGTCTCTGAGGTCGCAGTCAGTTCTTTCCGTTTTAGAAAGAACTGAAATACTTTAGAAAGTTTTCTCGAGGATAGCCGTAGATAACAGAAAGTCACTTGTAGACATTTTTGTCGCACATTTACGATAAAATACTTCGGCTACATTTTTTCGTGTCTCATTCTTCTTTCCTATACATTTGGGATTCCAAAGACTTTCTCTTATCGCAATAACAGCTTTATATGTTCCAACTATATACATATACACTATGCCATATAAAAAATCTTCTACGTAGACATAAAATATATAAAAGATTTTCTATGATATTACAAATAATATACTTTATGTTCTTCCTTTTGAAAAATATCGTAAAAACTTTACATTATGCAACGTATAGTGCATGAAGTTCACGTCTTCAACTATTCAATAAGACATTTAGTAGGAAGAAAGCTGCAGTTTAGAAGTAACATCTTTGAATTACGGATTTTCCTTTATACGACACGCCAGTAAGTGAAAGTAACATTTTACCAGTGCATTATCTCCTGCACTATGCACAATAAGGTGATGGAAGATTATGGCTGGCATTTCGATTTTACAAATATTATGTATACTTCAGGATGTATAATGTGAGTAGTTTAATATACTCTGATGGTATAAACAAAATCACCCGATAAATTGGAATGTGAATCCTTGCATCGCAGTTGTATGAGAGAAATTCTTCTTTTGACTGCGGATCACACACTGAGATTATAAAGTTGAAAATAAATGTAGTAATCTGTGTGCAGAGAAACCGAGCTGTAGACAGAGATTACTTTATAAGCAGTCATTCATGCATTCACTCTTCATGAACTAGTACAGTAGAATATTAGCTTTAAAACTTCTTTCTTGGGCACCAACCCTAAAAGCCTTCCAAATAGTAGTTCGTTCCAAAAGTAGTTGTCTTCTGTCGTATATAATATAGGCACGAGTATATTATACGAAGTCGGTGTTCAAAATGTATAGTATTAAAAATGTTTGTGTGTAAAATAGTTTCTTATCTGTCAGCAAGTTTCTGCCCTGTCGTAAACTTGGAATTTCCTTATCGACTTTGACGTATGGTTAAATTAGAAATATATTTGCTGTATTTATAGGATAAAAACACGGGTATAATATAGGAAAAAAGAAAGAACGCAATAAACGACAAGAAAAGACACCGGTGATTTTTTTCTGAAATATAAAATATACTGCGACTTTAACATCCGCCTCTCTATTTGACTATTTACCTTACTTATTTTCAAACATTATACAGTATGTTCAAAATGTTACAAGAGGAAATTAACGCATAGCCTTCAATAATGATAATATGGAAAGTTACTTTTTTAATTTGGCATTTTCATGAGTTTCCTCGAAGAAAATACCTCAGGAAAGGTAAATCTCCTGTGAATTCTTCCTTACTTCCTAATAATGACGCTCAATCAACATAGAATACGGTTTCTATTTCTCTCTCTCGTTCTTATGGGAGTGTAACCATAACGAACTTTCGCAATTCAGTGAGAGGATTATTCATATCTGTAAAAAATATTTCCCTTGTGGATTTTAATACTACGTGCTATTACAATTAGTTGCAGTAAAATAGTCTGTAACCAATGCTCACATCGTTTCCACATTGACTTTCACATAGCAGAAGTTTTCATCCCTTTTATGCCTGATCGCATTGGGAATTAGAGTTTATGTGAGTAATGGTAAAACGAATAGTAGCAGAAGAAATAAGAAAATGATTCTGCTGGGTTTTCGATTTGAACAAACTTGGGCTATTAGAGAGCCATAAGTTTCTGCCGAAGACTATAATTCCCAGACTGCTACTCCGATTTCGGTTTTGTCTAGAAAACTCGTAATGTCTAGAGATATTTTGTAAAATAAATTGCGCAGTGTATTTTAATGTTAATATAAAGCTTCAAAACTGCCTTTCTAATATAATAAAGAATTTTTGGGTATGCTTATGTTCTGCAAACTGCTGGAGACTTGTTTCAACACTGGCATTATCATACACATCAGTGAGTTCTGATTTAAATACCAACAGTATTCACTGAGGCAGAATGAGTCATTTATATGCTCAACTTTTTAATCAATCGTTTGGAAATACTCAATCGTAGTAGAATGAGAGGGTATAAACATTTGTGAATGTTATAACGCACAGAGAATGTAAAGAAAGATGGGCATCAATTAAGCTTTTTCCCATTTGACCCAATAACATTGGAAATATTTCTGTTAAATGTTGTTACAAATACTATTATTTTAAAAAGCTCTCAAAATTGTTGTATGAAATAATATTAATTTAATTTCTATGCCGGGGCAATGAATTTGATTTTGTACTAATACAAAGCAAAAGGGAATTTAAATCCTACTGTATTTTAAGCACGCTCCGACATTGATGGAAATTTAAAATAAGAAATTAAAACTGTAATTATAGTTTGAAAAAGAAAGTAATCAATCTAATGCAATATGCTATTCTATAACAAATAATAACAATCAATGTAAATAAAAGCATAATACTTTTTGTTTACAAAGTGAAGCAGAATTAAAAGTAGCAAATCTTTAGTAATCAATTTATTTATACAATTACTTATACATAATGTAGAATATTCAATATTGTACAACATAATTTCTAGTAATCGATTTATTTGAAATTCTTTTGTACAATATTGCTATGAGCCCTAAGAAGGAACAAACGGAACTTTTTTGTTAAGTATGAAATGCAAATAATGATAAATAAATGTCTGAAAATAATATTTTTTTATTGCATTGGAGAGGTAGACACAAAAGCGTGCCCACCTATATGTTAATGCATATTGAAGGTTCATGTACAAATAAAGTGGCTTTCGTATAAGATATTTCTGTTTAATATAACATACAATGTAGAAAAAAATAACCTTGCACTAGAAACTTTAGTTTATAAGCTACATTCACCACAACCATGCTTTCAGCTGTTTCAGGAAGAAGGAATGCAGGAAGTTCCATGCAGAGAGAACGGCAACAGAATAATTTTGAATGACTTAAGTAGGGAGCTACAAGTAAAAGCAGCTTTCCACATGTGAAATGTAAAAGTGTATCACATCACAATGTACTCGAAGCTTAGAAACAGTTGCTAGTTGTAGGGAGAAAGTTATTTCTCGCAAGTGCTGTGTGCACGAATACAAGACATATTATAGCTCTGTGTAAGTAAGTGGTTGGTGCAGCAACTGCAAAGTATATCATTGTGGCAATATCTATGTAAAATCCGTTGAATGGAATCCCTCAACCTGACTCAAAGTGTTTCCCGATAAGAGTTGTGGTTTTCTTCCCAAAAGTTCATTCTGTGCAATGTGGATGCAGAGGAAATCAACCGGTGCAAAGCCAGGTGTAAACAAGTAACGAAATGAACAAAGACAAGGTAACATTAACTATGACATTGTGTTAGCATCAATATAATTACCATGACTAGTACATCTATTTAAAAATATATGTCATTTACAAATAATCGAAATATTCAAGGATTGGCCATTCAAATTTAGCGGTCTTTAATTTCAAACCTAAGTAGAATTCACCGTATTTGCAGTGTATTGTTGAGGCTGTATTAATACAGTGGTTGCTATGAAGGTCAATGGTCATGAAGTAGTTGGCTAATTGACCCCATCTGCAAAACCTTTTCAATAGAATACTAGAACACGTGTCATTGCTAAGTTTGAAGTCATTATCTCAAACGTCTTTCAGTTATCGATCGAACAGATGGAAAGACAGCCAGACAGAAACACCGACGGAAAGACAGACGGACGGACATTCTGAAAAACTGACGGACAGACAGACGGACATTCTTGAAAGACTGACGGACAGACGGACGGACATTCTGAAAGACTGACGGACAGACGGACGGACATTCTGAAAGACTGACGGACAGACGGACGGACATTCTGAAAGACTGACGGACAGACAGACGGACATTCTGAAAGACTGACGGACAGACGGACGGACATTCTGAAAGACTGACGGACAGACGGACAGAAATTGTGAAAGACTGACGGACAGACGGACGGACATTCTGAAAGACAGACGGACGGACAGACACGAAGTGTATTCCCATACAATTAACTTCGTTTCTTAATAATGGAAAGCAGAAGGCACAGTGTAGCAAAGAAAGAGAAAGGAAGAAAAGCAGTCTTTGTCCGAAATAGTCCTTTTGACTTTGAATTTTATGGCACTTGAGGATTTGGCCAAATGTTTAGTGGTAACATAAAGTTCTCCTGTATTACCCCACTGCACTTTATCCACCCTTTTCACATCTTATTCCCACGAGCCCGCTTTACTTTTTTAAACAGCTTGTTTATTCTCCCAGCAATAACTCTTCGGGTATAATACTTACTTATACACACTATGTACACACTGTAAATCCCTTCATATACTTTTGCAATGTGTTTGTATCCATTCAAGAATATTATTAGTGTTATTCTTGTAGACAAATATTGCTAGCAAATAGGATAAGACATAAAATATGCAACTAATAAGGTACGTGTTCACTTATTAAAGGGACAGTATATCGTTTATCAAGATATATTACGATATCCCAAAGCTTATCTACAAAATTGCTTTGTTTTAGTAATATCATCCGGGAGATTACAGGAGCTAGGATTGTTTGCTTGCACTTATACCCTTCTTTGGCGCATATGGTCGTACTACATACAAGTTCCTGCTGTGGACTTTCAAAAGTAACTGTGTGTGAAAAAAAGGACTACACTGCTGGAACACTTAATCTATCTCAATGTCAAAATCTCCTTGAGTTTCGTTTGTGCAAAGATTTATTATTCTGTAATGAATATGTGCACTACTACAGTCGGCACATTCTCTGTGGCCTTCAACGAAATCCTCATTTGTTTTCGTTATTTATATCTGGGAACTAAAATAAACGTTTCCATTATGTGAAAAAATAACATTTTTTACAACTAATTCACACGCTTTCACAATACGATATATATAAGGATGTACAATGATGTAGATTGGGATGACAGACTTAGAAATTGAAATAAGTTAAGAAAATTTTGAAACGCTTTTGTACAGGGTATGAATACCGCATTATCTTTCGAATAATGTAATGCATAATATTTTGTGAGTTGATGGGAACATAGCACAATAGTAGGCCATGTTGGATATGTGCAACCCTGTACTACCGTCAGGAATATAGATATTTTGTATGCGTGGGAAAATAATATTATTTCGTTCACGGGCAATAAATAGGATGTAAGAAGATTTGTAATCTAGCGCAAGGTTCGACGCTTCTTAAGTCTTGACACGTGTTACATTAAACCTAAATCGAGTCAAAATTGCTTAAGGAATATGATGAAATAATATTAAGTATAACGAAATATTTCACCCTTATAATATTTTATACCGGTTCTTACCACTGTTATGATCTTAATGTAATAGTTCCCTATTGCGTATCAAATATGGTTGAAAAAATTTTCTTACCTGTTACGTAAATCACTTTAGAGTTGAACTAGTTGATATAATTAAATAGCTGATTGTAGTGATGTCGATGACATTATTTCATTAATCCCCGTTTCTTCCGTAAACTAACTCTGGAATATTTTGTCTTTATTCTCAAAATATCACAATAATACTTCATTCTTATTGCGTCATTGATATTGATCTGCAGGTCTTTACTACTAGGCCATGTTTAATTATAAATAAATTTCTTTTATAAGAAACTTATTTTTAGTGGAGTACCTTGCGAATTTCCTACCTGTGGTACTTTTTTTGTATTTCGTATTTATTTAGATTTAGGCCTTCATAAAAAATCTGAGAGGTGGATTTAGTTTTGAAATCGGAGAAGGATCAATGACTGAGTGTATCAATTATGCATGTGTTCCCTATATATTATGCACCTTACCTACATAACTTGAATGGTTGGGAAATCTCCATATTGCACTTTAAAAAGGTATTGCGGCACTAGTTGTATTTTTCTTCAAAGGAGTCTATTTGAGTGTCCAATTTAAAAAAATCAGTTTCTGTCCAATGCAGATGACTTGAGACGACAGGCAATTTCTGCTTGGTACTTCTTCTTCTGTGTAGGTTTCTTTGTAAAAGAGTCTTCTGTGATATGTTACAGATATAATAATAATACCGTCAAAGCAGGGGGTTATACTCGTAAAAGATGTTAAGTGAACGCTTACTGTCATTAATGTCACAAAAATATATATAGGTATAAGTATCTTTTGAGTGAGCCTTTATAACTGTTGAATGAACTACTCGAAATTTTTCACTAACAAGAATATCTTATAACAGACTCGAAAAGAAATGCAATGAAATATATACGAAGTGACATATACCTACAATGTACTTATAATTTACTGGAGCAGATATTATCCAAAATCGATGTTTATATTCTCACATTTGTCTATTTTACTACTTTTATAGATAATAATAATTCAAATTTTAAAATTTACAAATAGTTGTTTCACATCCTGTCATAAGATGAAAAAGAATAGTAATACACGCGAACTTTTAATTAGCAAATATAATGCCGCATTATAAATCTACTGTGAATATTAATTCATTACAGACCTCAATTTGTGTGTAAAATTTTCACCTTTTTCATTTGTTATAAAAGACATTATTGTATCGTGACCATTTGTTTCAATCTCCTTATTGTGACGTAATAGCATTGTAGATTTGTATTATAAGTTTATTGTGACACCTGGGAGTGATCAGCTTCGATTGTCTCGTGCTGTCAATTAAATAAAGTCATCAAATCAAATTATATTTTTGCCCCAACGTTCCCATCTTAAATTTGATCTTACAAAATTTAATTGTGACCACCTCACTCTACAACTGCATTGTGAAAATTGAATCTCAAATACTGTGACACACATTCACAAATCAGTTTATCTTTATTGCAGGAAGCTGTAGTGGATCACGAGTGTAGACAAAGCATAATACTATTATCTCAGCACGTTATCTTCGAAAACTCAACGAAGAGTAAATAATGGATTACCTACTTCCATGCATACTGCAAGGTTGCTGCAAGAATGAAATCGGATCTGACAAGACCCATTAGTAAAAGTGAGAAATATTTTATATATATGAAGATATAATGTGGCAATCAAGGTCAAATACAAAAAAAAATAGAAATCAGAGTTTCTGCTTGGTAGAACTAAAAGTATCATTTTTTTGCATTTTTGATACATTTGCAAAAAATTTTATATCTACATTTTTTCTATTGATTATATATATTGTATTCGTTTAATTTTCTTTGAGTTATTCAGATTCCATCACATTACCCGGCAAATTGGATATTTTATTACGCAGTACCCGATGTGGAACCCTGGACCGGCGAATGGATAGAAAGGTAAAGTAAATCTTATTAGGATTTATTTTACATCCTTGCAAAGCTGTAAAAGCAACATCTACGCAGTTCTATAGTTGTAATATTTTTGTATCTTTACACAGCGTAAAATATTTATTATAAAATATTGCTTTTTGTAGGGCACACTATGACATACTACTCTAAAATTCGAACTAACCTACAAATAATGTGTTGCACATTAAATCTTTGAATTGACTTTGTCGGCAGTAGATGTAAATCAGCTAGTTTGGATTTTGAGAGGATAAAAAAATTTGATGCTACTGTTTTTTAATGAACACGTGAGTTATTTCAACTTGTAATATCTGACGTCGGCAAATGGAAAGTTTGAGTAATGTAACAAAGAAAGGTCACTTTGAAAATGAGAAACAAACGCTGAACAGGTATCAATTGTATTTTGTATGTAAATTGTTAACACGTTTCTTCACTGACACGAATAGGCCTCATTTTATATCATTGTACAATTTGACACGTTTTACTATAATTTTACACCGTTTCACGTGTTGTATAGATTTTCACATTTCCAAAACTATTTACATCGCAGTAGCATAATATGAACCAAATTGTATCACAGTATCAAATAATATTATGCTCCTACTTGTACAAAATAATTTTAATAACTAGTAGTAAAATATTATTTTATTATTATATTGTTCCGCTAACTTGATTTTATACATTGCCTGTCTGAAATGTAGTAATAATGTTATTGTGCGACAAACATTTCATGACTTTGCTTACTGAAGCGATTCTGAACGAGGCTTTTACGTTTGCATGAATAAACTATCAAGTACATATCTAATATCTACTAAGTGGAAAGTTCCAAGAATTCTGGCAAGTTTTGATACGACTATGGACTATACATTATATTAGCAAAGTGTCTGATTTCAATTTGTCCAGTATATTTCATTAAATAAACATCCATACTACAATTTATTTATGAGCTTATACGAACTAATAACTATAACATACTACGACGTAGAAAGTCTATAAAATATTCAGATGGCAATAAAAGATGACACATAATTTTGAACACAGTGTACTACTGTAGAAAATATTACCCTTTCACACCAGATTTATAATTCTACAACAGTACAGGTATTTTTACAATTAAAATTTTTATTATCATTTGAACAATTGCTACAACTTTAACATCACAGTACAGTATTCTCAATTGTTGTATCATTTATGTATTAAATTTATTTTTTGATCACAGAATTAAAATATGAAAAGCAAACTCCCAAACTTGTGATTCACCCTGTGTGAAATCATCAGTAAATATAATATGCTGACATGACATCTGACTTTTTATCCCCACTATTGTCAGAAATCAGAAACGCAACACCTTGATATTGATTAATATTGTAAGTCTTATCTAGCTCTATACCTACACGGTATCTCTACTTCGATCTATTTTGTAAGTTATGCATAATTCAGTTTAGTACGATGTGGAGAATTCCCCCTATACGAATAATCGTGTTATTACCTCCGAAAGAATCTGAAGTCCTGAAGTTGACTTTTTGTAAACAGTATAACAAACGCTACACTTCCGTTGTATCACTTAACCCATTTTTTACTGCGTGGACACAAACACATTTAATTTAGGCATACATTACATATATCTTAATAGCACACTACACTCCACGTATAGGTATACAACAATTAATAGTTTACTGGAGACAGATAAATACACCATAATATCGCTAAGCCATGTGGAAATAAGTAGATAGAATTTTTTATCCTTATGTAATAAAATGTATTTAGCAAAACAAATTGATTTTCTAAATATTTATTCAAGAAAGACTTTATTGGGTCATAGAAATTTGAAGTGATTATTATTATTAAAATATTGAAGTTCTTGGGTCATTGGGTCGTTCCAGGGTAGATCGTCTAGCAGGTCTGAAAAAATTCATTGAAGGGAAATTTAACATGCATGCCTTTTCAGTATTTTAAAATGAATAATCATTTTACTTACCAATTTGGGTTGGACACTCCAGCTACAAGTATTAAAATCGGCAGCCATCTTGCAAGTTGGGTCGTCAAGATCAATTTTACCTAGATGAGTTTAAACCAAAATATCGAAATTAATTTTACAATTTCTGAAATATTATATTAGATGACAAAAATGAATGATTTATTCATGTTGCGCTTTACGCTGTTTTGAAGGGATCAATTATTTGATTGTGCAATATAACTTGCTCTATTATGGTAAATGACGCTTATAATTCTTAAATATAGTAACAATATCCCTGGTTGATATTTTTCAACTCAATAATTGTCCATTAATTTGTTAAGGAAATTACCGAATTTTTCAAAGCATTCTGCAAAATGTCTTCTTCCTAATGCTTTATATTGCTCAGGGAACTTTTCATCAACAAATTTCTCGTGAATTGCGATTTGTGGCAAGTTATTAGAGTCCACCTAAAACATGATTTTTTTACGAATTAAAAAGGCATCTGAAATCATCATAATAAATTATTTTTTTAATTTAAAATTATGAATATAAAATGTTCAACTCACCAATCCTAAAGCTTTATTTTGGCAGAAGGCGGAACACTGTAAATAATTTCATATAAATATTTTTATTTCATGAAAATTATATACATGAATATAATGTACTTATTCATTTTTATTCTAAATTACTAACATTTTTATGGATTTTTCCATCCCCTTCTCCATAGACTTGAGGATCAAAGCAAGCCTTGAGTGCTTTTCCACTTCGTTCACCTGGAGCATAAGTTCCCTTCTGACACACCAAGTCTGCATATGGTGGCTGTACATAGAACAAATCATTTGTATATATAGATTATATTAATTTTAAAAAGATATTAGTTACAAAATATCCAAAAACAAACTTACAACAGGACCCGGCCCAGCTGCTCTTAAAGCAGGGCTTAGAGCAAAGGAGCAAGAAATCACCGAAAGTAAAATGACAGCACACTTCATAGTTAGAAAATATTGATGAGCCTGAATTCAGTTAAAACAATTTTAATTTATTTAAAGGAGTAAATATTTGTAAGCTTCGGTTTTATGTCCACCGACAAATGTTCTATGATGAGAAATGACCATGTAATTTCCAAGTATTTATACACATGAAGGAAAACAAAAAATAATCCATTAGACATTAGGAATACAATTAAAAGTACACGTTTCCAAGTTCTTTGGACTTACTCATTCAATGTTATTTCAGTAAAAAATTTAAGCACTCCATGTGCAAAATAAACGTTGCCTTGCAAGGGCATACCCAGGATTTCTATTTTGTGGGGGCACACAATTAGTGCAAAAAATTACGCGCGAAAAGTTTAGCCATTTTTTGCTATTTTTTAGACATTTTTTTCCTTTTTCCCGTTATTTATTTTGGGGGGCACGTCCCCTCAGTGCCCCCTCTCTCGGTACGGCCTTGTTGCTTTGCAAAATTATTTTTTGAAATCTGATAATGCATGGAATATTAGGCGTATAGATATGTCAATATAATAATATTGTATCCAAGTCTCAAAGGACGAAAAGATGATTGAATGAATAAAAACTTGCAGTGAGATTATGAAACTTCTTAAGACACATAGGTAATAGTACAATGGCTAACGTAACGTCCACGGCAATAAAGAAGATTGGTGTTGGTTTACTGCATTCAAAAAAATCAAGGTTGTGTACGTCACACGGGGAACTTTTTCCTCCAAATTAAAAGCATTATTAATTCATATTTTTTCTTTAGGATCGATTGCTGTATTATGTTTTTATTCGTCTTTGAAGTTAAATTAAGGTTATGACATATGTTTAAACCGTCTGCTGGAAATGCCTTGTTTAATTATGCCTCTAAGCGCCATTAATCTTTTTGCACTAGAACACTTTGTGCTCAAAGCTTTACCAAAATCGCATTTATATTCCATTGGGATTCTAAAAAGTAAATCTTTGAAATCACATTCAACTGGAATGTGGCTTTAAGGTTAATTCTGCGATAGTTTTCAGTTCAGACCAATCCACAACGAGGTTGCGAATTTATTTAGTTGATAAAAAATATTTATTGTACATTTATGTATGTTTTCTTTACCCATCGAATGAATCTATTGTTAAGTGCATATCTATGCATATTATAATTAAGCTAAGCATTTTAGAAAATGTAAATAAAATTCATATATTTAGTAAATGTAATTAAATATAGAGTGGGCGTGTTCTTATTAATAAAATTTGTAATATTTTGCCGATATAAAATATAAAAGGCATTATATTGACATATATCGAACATTGAAATACCGCCTTGGTTATTGTATAATTAAAGAATGAATTAAAGTTATGAAAAATCTGAAAAATCAATGTGTAGTTTAGCTGAGAAATTAAAGGTTTAAATATAAATACCTACCACTATTTACATATTAATATGACCCTTCTCCTTATAAACAATTATGTTTACACAATAAACAACAAAAGTGCAAAAGTTGCTGCTTAAGGCACAGTTAGTAATTACGTAAAAAGGTCAAATGCCATGAAGGAGTTGACCAATTGACCCCATCTTCGAATTTAGCCTTACAGAGGTCCTCATTAGTATGTGTACTAAATTGACTCAAAATGTCTCAATCTGTTCTAAAGTTTTGGTGGTGAAGGACAGACAGACGGACAGCTTTGGTTTTCCTATAAACCGTGCGCGTGCATTTTAATAATATGTGGGCATAGATTCTTTGATTTTGTACGGTGAACTCTTGGGTGAACTGTTTCATGTGCTTTAACGGGAAAAATACAATAAGAATTTTATTCACATGCAAAACTGAGACAGTGAGCGAGGTAGCATGAGACAAGCTCTTTTTTCTTGTGTCAAGTCAAGTATCATCTAGCATGAGACACATGAGACTCTCATGTTATTTTGTTCTAGTAGCAAGTATTCGCGAACTGGCTATGAACGATAGAAAGAGACTTATCGGATCACCTGTTGCAAAATATTTGTACTTCGTGTGCAGCAAAAGTAAAGTCAGATCTCTCTTCTGTCTCTTTTCGTTGTTTGCTCTTAATTTGACGGATTGTTGACATTTAATTGCATTAATCTACTGTTATAATTAGCGTAAAACCTGAAGTATAAAATATTAAGTCCTGACATATTTTCATTTCACAAAAACGATTTTCTATATCTGAATTCACTACAGGCAATTAAATTTTATACTGTGAGCGGTGAACATTGAAGACTGGTACCTATGTACATTTTGGTAACCTCTCAATTCAAACAATTTAAATCTGACGGTATTTATAAATTCAACAATTATATTGCTATTTCAACCAGATTTAATTAATGCGATTCTTAATTTGGAGTTATCATAAATAAACCATTGCAAAACGGCTGTAATAAAGTAGCGCAAGAACAAGGTCAGAGGTCATAGAGGAGCTGACCTGTTTACCCCTATTGCACACTTGACCGTTGTTGGGACCCAGAGATCACGTATGTGAAGTTTGAACAAGTTCTATTAATCACTTTTTGAGTTATCGTGGTCACAGACGGTAGTTACTCTAAAATGTCAGAGGTCATGAAGGAGTTAACTTGTTGACCCCATTTTCTAACTGCACCTTTGTTGTGTACCAGAGATGACGTATGAGAAGTTTGAACGAATTCTGTTAATCCGTTCGTGAGTTATTGGTGTCACAAACAGCGGTTATTCTGCTAGGTCAAAGGTAATGAAGGAGTTAACCGATTGACTCCATTTACGAACTTGACCTTTGATGGGACTCATAGATAACGCAAGAGAAGTTTGGACGAATTCTGTTAATCCATTCGAGAGATAATCGTGTCACGGACGGACAGAACCATCATTCTTATAAAGTAGCTTGCGCTACTTAATAAACGAAAATAGAAGGAAATAAAAAGAATTTGTCTAGTAATAATATAAAGCCATTTAGATGGAAGTGTGGAAGGTCATGAATCGAAGCAATTGGCCGATTGACGCCATCTTTGAACTTCTTATATTATTGTATTAGCCTTCTGCAGGTTCTCGATAATACGTGTACCTTTAGTTAATCATCTCAAACCGTGTGTGAGTTATCGTGCGAACAGTCAGTCTGACGCACAGCCTGATATAGCATATACTAATATATACAGACTATGTTTAAACATGAAAAGTAGGATGAGAAAAACTACCAATTGTCTTCCCTGTTGCACAGAATATAATTTCAACAGATTGTTTATATAGAACATAAGATTAGAGCGGTATATTGATTTACACTTTCATAATAGTTTCCTACCAAAGGCGTACGCAGGATTTCTGTTTGGTGGGGGCACGACGTAATAAACAATAAAGCAACATTTGGTGGGGGCACCACCGCAAAAAACACCGAAAGAAGGGGTTATTTGCAAACTTCTGCCTCAAATAACCCCTTTTTCCCGAATTTGGAGAGGGCACGTGCCCCCCTCTCGGTACGTCCTTGTTTCCTACTATTTTTTCAATAGTTGAAAGCCATAAATTCATTCTTTTCAGACTGCAGTTTGTAAACATCTTTAGCTCCCTACTTCCTTACATCAATATTTCAATACCTACTTCACTGTACCACGCGGCACGAGTAAAACTGTAGTAACAAAAAATTATGTGGAGTCCCTGCAATTTTATTGTCACTATTAAATCTATAGATAGCCAGGGACTCTATTTTATGTTATTTTTATAGTAGGTGTGCAAATATTGGGAGAAGCTACCGTATGTGCTTAATTTTAACACTGAACTCTGAACGTCCTAAAAGTTTATATACTCTTACTGAATATATTAAACTTCAACAATATTATGTGTCCTTGTTTTCAGTTATCACTTTTTCCTACCACTTCAAGTGTTGTGTACAGTATTGCAAATCTTCTAGTGTACACTCACACTTGACGGACGAAATCTCATGTTGTATAATATACTAGTACCAAATCTTGCTTGTAATGTGACATTGAAAATTATGTATTTCATGGACTAACAAAAAACTACTATTCACCGTTTACATGTTTTATATGGTTTTTTAACTGATGTTTTTCGAAATATTTAATATTTATAATATATTTGTTTACACATTCAATATTTTTATCGTAGTAATAATAAATTTACAAATTACATGCATAACACAATATAAATATGTATATAAACTTGCATACTATAACATTAACTTGTACAATCATTAAGTTTAAGGCTTTGCGTTAACACATAACTAGCTATCTTAAATAACACGCTAATATTTTATTATAAGTAATATAAGTAACATGTCATAAAAAATGAAAATGTTGCGTGTAACGTTAGGTAAAATACCTTAAAACGTTACACGTAATGCAACACAATAAAATATCTTATTGCGTAATGCTACACAACAAGCAACGTGGGAGAAATATTATACACTTTTCACTTATTATAGGCATTATTATAAGGCATTATTATAGGCATTATTATTTCCTAAAATGAAGTCACGAGCAAAAAATATTATGTGGATGTCTTAACCCTTTCTTGAGTACAACAGTAAAATATTTGGAATAAAAAAGGTTCGGGCATTTTTAAATTTAAAGAATTTATATTACATGCTGCTGCTTCTTCTAATAATGAGGTACTTAGTATATTATGTAAGTATTGGTTGTTATTGGTGTATTCCTTTAAGCTCGGTTTTAATTACGAGTGGCTCGGTAACGTTCGTGCGTGAACTTTCTGTTTCATCTGGAAGAATCTTTATTTATAGATTTTTGCGATGCGAACGAGACTTGATCCCGTCACAGTAGTTAAACTCACACGGTAGTAAAACGAAGAGGGGAGAAACAGAAACCAGAGCAGAAATGACCTTCTGCTGTTGTTAGTGATGATGCAAGGCGGAAGTAGGTTACCTCTTTTCGTCTCCCCCAATATTATTTATATTTTGCTTACTCAACTTACAATCCTGGTTACAACACCGAAATTTCTGTTTCTGTCTTATTCTTTAATTCTGTGACTGGGCTTCTTGCCGAAGAAATAACAAATAAGTCGACGACCTAAAAGACACAAACATAAATAAATTTGTCACGCCATGCACAACATACTTGTATTGTCCCATTCATCTACATCACAGGTCCGTGAAATACCTACCGAAAACAGACCTACTAATTTTTCCGTGTATTTTTCACTTAGCAAAGTCAAAGTCATTCTTTCATTCAACACTTTCATAATATAGAATTGTCCTTATTTAAATGTCAGAAAAAATATTCAGTAAATTGCCAAAACTATATTCCTACGCGCATTGGTGTTACACTTGATATTGCAAATATAAAGAAAACATTGTAATGATTCCCAATCCGTTGCTAGAACCGTTGAAAAGTGTCATTATATTCAACCAGCGGAAAATTTACATAGACAACGTAATATTTCGCATGCACTACATTTGGACTGTGATAATTCTTACGGCCTTCAGTTTACTTGTCAGTTCCAAACTTTATATAGGAAATCCTATTAGTTGTATCGCTAGTCCTGAGATTAAAGAAATTGCAAACGAATACTGTTTTATACATTCTACCTTCACAAAAGGCAAACTCGAAAAAGGAAAATGGATATACGAACCAGGTTGGCAAACTAACCCCTTAAACCCGAAATTATAATTTAGTATCAAATCGACTTAATTTTAATTTAAAAACAGTTTTAACAAATTTAAAATTATATTTAAATTTTATTAAATATGTTTACAACATTTAAAAATAAATAATCTATATAATTAAACAATATAAATTATTTTAATTTCAAACCCACATTTTAAAAAATCGAATTACATTTTCTCGGGCACAAATTATTTAAATTAAATTACTGGATATAATTTCTAGAAATTAAGAAATAGGTTGTTTTACAATTTTTCAAATTAGGTATTGTAATAATGATTATGTTTTGTTTAGTAAAAGAAAATGAGATTTACCCTGGAATACGACAGAATGTCAAAGGAGAAGATGGAGACAATCCAATTTACCACACGTACTACCAATGGGTGTGGTGCATTTTGTTTATTCAAGCGATATTTTTCTACTTTCCTCACTGGTGTTGGGAAAAGTTGGAAGGAGGACGTGTCATGATGCTTGTGGGCAATTTGAATCTTCCAATGCTGCCGGATGATAAAAAGGCAAAGCAGAGACAGAAAATTCTTTGGTATTTTGACCCCAACCGAGGATATCACAATTGGTACGCGTTTTATCACGCTGCCTTAGAAGTCGTTAATTTTATACACGTGCTCGTGCAAATTGTTGTGACTGATTACATTTTCAACTTCGAATTTTCACACTACGGATTTAAATTATTCAATTTAACTCAAGTCCGTCCATACCAAAGAGTTGATACTTTAGCCAGGGTGTTTCCTACCATCACGGCGTGTCGTTTACAAACTGGAGGTGTGGCCTTTGGTCAAAATAAATATGAACTTCTCTGCGTACTACCCATCAACATCGTCAACGAAAAAATATACATCTTTTTGTGGTAAGAAAATAAATAATGGATTTATTATATTGTCTCATCCAGTTAAAATTAGATTGCTAGCTTACTTATTTTAAATAAGAGATTTTTTGATATTCGTTCATTTGATTTCTTATTATTTCTTAAGTAGTATTTCCCCTTAAAGGTTAGGAATATCCCCAATTTCCAAACAAAATTGATGAAGCAAAAGTATTATGCGAAGTATTCCTCCAACT
>JABASD010003821.1:0-18085 GCA_019776165.1 Pogonognathellus flavescens | reverse complement strand
CCAAGGACAACTTTTGACGGGCATTTGATAAAAATATTTACGCGAAAGTAATAATAATGCAGAAGTTAATAAAAAGGGCGCGAAAAAGTAATTTTAAAACTCGATATGCTCAATTGTAATTAATTTTATCCAAATGCCCGTCAAAAGTTGTTTGGACTGTTTCGTTTTCAATTACATTATTAATCCGGGATCCCCTTCCGGACTGAGGGAACACAATAATATTTGACCCTGTTCGGATTTTTTTCAGCAGCCGTCATCGTAATTCTTAACGGCCAATATTTCTCTAGCCTGCCAGGTATGTACATAGGGTTTAATTGCAGAGGCAGGCGAGCAGCTAAATGTCTCTCGTCTTACGAACACATATCATTCTTGGGGTCAATCCAGTGTTCAACTTCCCTATTTTGCCGCTGGCTTTATGCGAAATGAGATATCGACATTTGCCTTTCACAAAGCCAATGTAACAACGGGCGATGTCCCCCAAATGATTTTTGACAGCATCAGGTTAGACCGTGGATGTCAAACTTTACCTACTGTACCTGCCTAAAGAAAAAGTTGCGATTTCATTGCTATGTGCGCTATTGATGATACAGGAAGTTTGATTCCGAGAGTCTTGTAAGTATCTAAGTTAGTATTAAAAATATTCTGGGGGTTTCTGCAATTAGGCACTATGTTGTAATTGAAAACTATTTTGAAGGTACCACAATAATTCAACAAGCCTGCCCGCTCAGTCTAATAAAAACGGATTTTATCTTATTGTTTGGTCTTCTGATGAACATGGAGGGGGAGGAAACTTCCAAATGAGGTACAACACTGTTCGAGGATACAATAATGGCGTACAAATACATAATGACGTCTGCTTAATAAAAAATCAACTCTGAAACAGCAAAATGCTTCAATTAAAGTCACATCTTACAAAAATAATGTTTATGAATTACAGACTGTAGTTAAGAAGTTATCAATTATAAAATATTGGTACAAGTTACAATGTATACCACATAATTGTTACATAAAGTACAAATGACAAACTTATTGTGATCTTAAATTAGAACAATTTCAAAACATCATTTATTTGTATACGTCTTTTCAAAAGAGAAAGGCGTCAGGATAATTAGTCCATTTCCATTACGACATCTGTACTGCAAAATAATTCCCACAAGGGGACCAAGAAACCTTGAAAAGGTTTAACCAGAGTTAAAAATTATAAGCAAACGCCAATCAACAATTTATACAAAAAATTGACCCACCTTATTGATACGGATAGATTTATAAAATCTGTAAAAACTTTCCACAGCGCCATACGACATTTCTTCTGAATGATGAGACTCTAACTGCAAACATAAGTGCAATTTATACAGGTTAATAATAATACTAAAACCGAATCAGCAGAATTTTAAAGTCGGATGTTTCTTAAAATAAGAAGTTATATCGGGTTATTAAATATCTAGGCTTACAAAAATATTACGTATCAAATATCGATTAAATTACCCATTGATTTTTGATGCAATTAATTAGTTTGTAAAATCATACGACTCTCATGTAAATTTATGGTTCTACGGATTTTTTTTATATGTTGTAGACCTTGATTCAAGGAATGCGGTGCGTGATTTTCAATCCCGTAGGTCATATGGTTTGGTTGCAGGAATCTGTCAAAATTCAACAAATATACATGTATTTTAGTACGACGAAAGATAATATCAGCGATTTATCCCCCAAGGGGGGTTCGGAGATGAAAATGATAGACAAAAATGTTGTTTGCTTTCGCGTCAATAGTTGTCAAAATGACAGATAATGAGGTCATGGAGGTCATTGACGTTAATCTTCTACGGATTTTACTGACTATTCTATATGTTGTAGAGAAGTTTTCAAAGAGCGGAAAATGTCCGTTGACCCATCTCAATATATCTCATGGTTTGGTCTCTAGAGTCAATCAAAGTGAGTCAAATTCAATCTATTATGATTGTGAGTATAACAGATTTAAATTTTTAAACACGTCAGAATATTTTAGTAACATATGTTGACATAGTAAAAGATGCCTTATTAAGTAACGAATGTTACTTGTATAAGAATGGGTTTTACGTCTGTCCGTCCGTATATCCGTCTGTTCGCACAATAACTTAAGAACGGTTTGAGATATTGAACTCAAACTTGGTACACGTGTTGTTATAGTGGTCTATTGGAAGACTAAGTTCGAAGATGGGGTCAATCGATCAACTTCTTCGTGACCTTTGACCTTTTATAATAACTACAGTGTCAATACTGCCTGCACATCACACTGCGTTTTAAATGCTGCAACTCACTCAGCCATTTCCATTCGCAACATTTTGCTTGGAAATCTTTCACTCCGATGGGAATACTGAAGAATGTGAAAAACTGCTAGATTTATTCAATAAATTGCGGGAAAACATAGAAACTTTGAGATTTGGGAATTTTCAAGACAAACTTTACATCACTCCCTTGATTGAAATAGCCACGAATCTGGTTGGATTAACCATTTCTTCAAATAATTCCGCCGTACACTAGGTACCTTTTAAGGAGGTAACGAAGAGCGGCGCACTGATGGTATATTCACTCTCAATCCGGAAAAAAAGAGATTATTTGCGCCAAAATCCGCAAATTAGCTCTTAAATTTATTTTTTTGCAGTTGTACGCCCCCCAAACGACAATTTATTATATTATTACGGCGTACCTCCCCAAAGATAAATCCTGTTTACCCACTTGCTACTTTTTGTAGTATACATTCAAAGAAATTGCTAATTTAATTCAATGAATTGACCGAAGTATAGAAATTATTTACGGTGCATTTTATCACTCCAGTGAGTGCATTGCCAAAAAAATCAACCGACACAGCATATTTTAGTCGGCCGATTATATTGCATTGATAGAACAACAATCGGACGCATCGGCGGCCGATTAATCGGTAATCCGTTGATTCGTGGCAACTCTTGGCAATTCATGACTAAAGTCAACCCGAAAATTTTTGTGGTGCAATTGGAACGGCAAAAAGTGGAAGAACCATGCTGATGAAATCGTTTCTTTTGTTGTAGAAAGTCGGAATTTTGAAAAAATAGTTGTAAAAATCGTGGGCGTTGGTTATTACCTAGTATTCAGATTCAGACCTTACAAGAAAGTTTTAGCAAGCTTTTTTGACGGCGATGACGCATAATCAAATTGTTACGAATTTAGAAATAAGTTTGGGGCTTAACTGCTTAACGACAGATGGATTAAAAATATATTGATTCTAACGATAAGTTCTAGTTTGAAACCTAAATACATTTTGTGTTCTGTCATCTGTCATTAAATAAATTGGGATTATTTAAATCTGCTTACTTGACTGAAGTAAGCTATGAGTTTCGCCTTAAAAAACAATTCAATAATTAATTAGAAATGTGACGATGTGATGTAGCAAGCATATACTTCCGAAGTTTTATCATTTATCAATAAAATAAAATAATCCAAACAACGGCCACATTCATCCTGGAGTCCAACTGTTGAGTTGAAGTGTTTGAACGATAAAAAATCAGGACGGAAAATTATCTTATCATGTTCAGCTACAGGCGCGTAGCCAGGGGGGCAGCACAGGTTGCACTTGCACTCCCCATAATATGTGAACTTACATTAGATATTTTTGGAAATTTTCAAAAAGCCAGTCAAATGCATCAGGCAAATTTTGCTTTAAAATAACAAAACGTAATAAAACGTTCCGTGCTACGCGCAAATTCAATTTATTTCTAGTTAATTTTAGCCCATATTTTCCCCAAATTTTTCTATGATCATTTATAAGCGTAAGATGACCGTATCACCCCCACAAATGGCAATACTAGTTACTCGCCTGCTTAAATACATTAAAATCACACCCATTAACTAAACCCGAAGCCTTAATTCACAATAAAATGAAGGCATACCTCTTTTTTCCTGCTGTGCATCCCCCAACTTTCATTCCTGGCTACGCGTCTGTTCAGCTATATACGTCAAACAAAGAATATGGACATTATAACTTGATTCATTACACCAAATACCACACTTATAGATAGTTTAGTAAATGAGTAATCGCCAGCAGTGTGGAAGCGAAGACGAGGGAACACCATTTTGGAAGTGTTTATTTCAAATTAATGAATACATCTTTGCAAGAATTTCGTAGTATATATGTAAATGATTTAACACTCCACTGGACATAATTTAAAGTAAGATTTTTAAACATTTATTAGCTTCACTATATTACTACGAGTAACTTAAAAAAATATCATAGTAGTACACAGTAGAAATAAGTACCTATTCGTAGTTTTTGAAGAAACAACTTTAAATAAACTTAATTTTCAGTTTAGTTATACCGCAGGAAACAAAATTTAGCATTGCTGTCATTTGTCTTGTTTCTTGTTTCGTTGCAAAGAGATCAATGAATGTTTGAAATATTTTTATACTCCAAACGTATTTAATTCAGAAATATTAGCCACCGAAGAAAATTATTGGTAAGGAATCATGATTAGATTGAACTGACCTATTCAAAGCATTTTCATTGTTTTGTTTGATTTATACAGTATATGAACGGAAATTTTGATGACATTAAACATAAATATGATTTCAGCGAAAGTTAGGAGGGTGGTCGACGTGTATGCCCCAACCCAAAATATAAGACATAAGTTACCCAATTACGAACGACTGTTTGATATTTTAATCCAAGGAAATGGATTCGTTAAGTGAAAAAAGAACTGTCACTTTGCAAACGAACCCTTTGCTCATCAATATTGTAAGTTGTTCATATTTTGAATTTTAACTTTTCATTTTTGCACACCAAAGTCAAATTAAAATTGAATGTAAAAACTTGTATATTTTAAGTTCGAATAATAAATGTAATTTATGCAGGTTATCAAGTGTGTTTTAGAATATCTGCCTCTGAAAGACATCAAACAGTGTAGGACTGTCTGTCAAGATTGGAATTCTGTGGCAACACAAATAATGAATAAGCGATCAACAGTGACATTTAAATCAGACGACCGATTGACAAATTTCCTTGAATTTTACAAAGCCTATGATGTTCAGCCATTTCCATTTACTACTTTTTCGTTTTTTTGTGACACAGAAAAATGTGGGGAACAACTGAATAATGTATACAATACTGTGCAGAAAATCATGACAACTCTGATAGTTTGTGATTTCGGATACAGATACGTACGTAACCTCACTCCGTTTTTTAAAGTAGCCACCAATCTAGTTCGACTAGAACTTGCCTCAGACATTTACGTCGTACAATTAGATCAACTCGCAACTGTTAAACACATTTTTTTGCATAACTGCCATGTGTGTTTGGATTCATTCGAAAACAGGATTGCTCCTTTAAGCATTACTTTGAGCAATGTCCGTTTCAGGCGAAACAATAATGAATTGAAAGAAATTCTCATCAACGACTACATAGACTTCAGCAGATGTTCCGAAATCGATATATCATATTACAGGGACTGCGTCATAACATTCGACATGTCACGGGATATTGTCTCCGGTCGGAAAGTTTACTTTAAACGTACCCGGGTGATCAATTGGCGAAAACCACCAACAAAAGCGGATAAAAACCTGTTACCTTTCGAAAAACACACTGGAGTGGGAATCAAGGAGTTGGATCTCGGAATTTCGGATTTGAACTTGTCTGTACTGCCACAATCAATTGAGAAACTGTCATTAATCAGGAACACCTACGCCACAGTTAGCTGTGTACCTGTTGACTTACCGAATTTGAAATGTCTCATTTTCCGACCAATGATTAATCACATTACTGGTTATAGTTATATGTTACCATCATATATCGACATGGGCATCATAACTTCCGTTTTCAGACTTTGTCCAAAATTAGTGGATATGGAATTATCGGGGTTCTATTATTTTGGTTGGCGCTGCTACATCAACGTTTATTTAATGCCGGTAACTCTGAAAAGGATTAAGTTGTCAGAAAGCAGAATAATTGACTTGGTTGGTGATACGGTCATCCACGTGGACAGCCTCATACTGAACACGGGTACTTTTGCAGATACACAAAAATTTATGAATCACATCAAACCAAAAGTTGTTGTGGTGGAATTGCAACGGTGGGAAGTGGAAGACCCAAATAACGAAATCGCTTCTTTCGTTAAAGAAAGTCGGAATTTGGAAAAATTAGTAATGAAAATACCTGATAACGGTTCGGACCTAATACTCACATCTTACAAGACAGCTTTATCAACTTATGTCGACGACGTTGACGACGATGGCGTAGATCCAGATTGTTATGCATTTACAAATGAGGTTGGCAAATCCTTAACTAAACAGGAATTCAAAATGTATTGGTTCTAGATTTAAACTTAATTACCTACACCTATCTCATACATACTCTGTTTCTTTTTTGATGGTTTGTGTTCTGCCGTCTGCTGTTCAATAAATTGGAATTATTTGATTTTAGTTAGTGCTTACTCGAATGTAATCCATGACTGGCATAGTTAAGATTAGTATTGTAAAGAAAACAACTAACTGCTGAATCAGGATTGTGATGATGTGATGAATACTTATTATTTAAAATTATTATATTATATTACTCGTATATATTCATTTCTGAAATGCTTTTCACATTAAATTAATTTTTTCCGTAAGAATGAGTTTCAGTGCCGTAACGATGATGTCCCGGCCCTGAAAATCTCATTGATCCCGGCCCCCAACTTACAATTTGCGTGTTCATATTGAAAACCAAATCTCCACTTCAGTCGTTCCCAATTAGACTTTCAAGAAGACAAAAACCTTCCATGGGCTAAAGCCCAGAGCCATCAGTGTAAATCAAAGGGCTACGGCAGATCCGTACCTAGCATTACAGTTTGGAGGGTTACATGACCGGTTTAAGTAAAAATATGTCAAATAAATCAAGTTTGCAATGAGAAATGGGTTATAGAGAGTAAAATATCATTTATAAATTAGCGATAAGATTTCATAAGGCGTGTAAATGGCACAACATTACCCAAATGCATTTGGGTAACAGTTATGCTTGAATACATGAAAAACTGATATAAATTCGCGCGTAGCGCGAAAGTTTTAGTATTTTTCGGATATTTAGGGGAACAAATTCGTGAGGATTTGGAATATGTTTTTCATTTTAATTCAATTGGAATGTCATTTCTAGGTGGATTAAAAAAAGTCAATTCGTAGGTTATGTGTGATTATATTGCAATAATAATATTATACAGCTGGTTAAAAAAATTATTTGCGTAAGAATTCGAACTAGTCCCGGCCCTCTTAAGGCCTGGCCCTGAAAGAAGTTTTCACCCGCTTTCACCGTTGTTACGGCCCTGATGAGTTTAACTGCCTAATTAGCTGATAGACTCATAATTAAAAGTTTATCGATATAACGAATGAACGTATTAATTAATTTAAAATCATCATTCAATTTTTTCTAATTTGTAAAAATTAATTAAACTAAATAAAAAACCTTGTTGCTTTTGTATTAAATATTTAAAGCTACAAATATATTATGTCTCAGGCACATAAAAGAATTACCCATTGATTTTTTATGCGAATAAATAAATTTGTAATCTGAATTAAATGTATACGTATGCAATGTATGGTATTACTTTTCAATACACGAAAATAAATTTAACACTTATAGAGTTACTTACGATTTGCAAAGTAAAACATTGTATCATTAATTATTAAGTATCGTGAGATACTTGTATAAGAATGGGTTTTACGTCTGTCTGTCTGTCTGTCTGTCTGTCTGTGTCTGTCTGTCTGTCTGTCTGTCTGTCTGTCTGTGTCTGTCTGTCTGTCTGTTCTGTCTGTCCGTCTGTTCGCACAATAACTTAAGAACGGTTTGAGATATTGGACTCAAACTTGGTACACGTGTTGTAGTGGTACATTGGAAAACTAAGTTCGAAGATGGGGTCAATCGATCAACTCCTACGTGAACTTTGACCTTTTAGATTAACTACAGTGCTAATACTGCCTGCACATCACACAGCGTTTTAAATGCTGCTATGTCAATTATACTTCGGTTTAAAAAAGAAGTCCGCCAACTTTTGAATTGGGAGACAGACAGCGTTTGAATATTTTGAAAAAAGAGGATTGGTGTTTTTAAATATTCTTTCTAACAAGATTAATTTATACAGCTGCTAATACATATTGTTGAAGTTGATGTGATGGTGGCACAGTTAATGTTGTCGTGTCGAAGTTCACAATCCTCTCACGATACTTTATTGCACCGTTGCAAATGGTTTATTATAAAATAAATATGATTCAGTGTAGCACGCTTAGCCCATAGGCAGTTTTACACCCTTGTTGATAACTATCACAGTTTTACAGTTAACGGGCTATTCGTGACGAAAATTGAACATCGTAAAAACTAGCCAAAAGTAAGTATAGTTTACAGTAGGAATCTACTGGATTGTCTCAAAATGTCTTAACTTGAAATTGAGACGGTCTTGGTTAAAGCAAGACACTTCAATTCAATGTTCAAGCAAAGAAGACGCGGTTGTCAATTGAAATCGAATCATTTGAGCTAAGGACTAAACTCCTCTTTATTTTCTAATTATAAACTGTGATTTAACATTTAATAATCATTAATGTAACTTGCAAGTAGTCAAAGTCCCAGATAATTAATACATAATACGGTTAATGTTTATCGACCACACAGCTGCAACATTTCAATTTGATTAAGTGACAATTTAAACCAAAGCAAGGTACACATTTAATTCATTATTGATCATTGATCATTGCAACAAACAAATAGCATTTCTTTGTAATTTATTTAATTGTTGTGGTGTAATCTTGTAAGATCATACTTTTGGTAATATATTTATTTCACCTTGCCTTGGTCGATTGTGCATTGATTTGATCGATCGCCATGATTTAAAATTGAAATATTTAGCCTTATTTCGATTTAGGTATATGGAAACAACTCAACAACTAGGAACAGATGCTGATATTTTTATTGCAAGGTTTCTTAGACAACGCAACACAGGAACGGAGTTCCGTTCCTGCATTGCGTTGTCTAAGAAACTTTGTTTTTATTGATATAATATTAAGTGAGAATTTTATTTTATTTAGTGAAAGTTAAGAGTATCTTCAGAGCTTATGCCCACGAACAAGAGAGAGGACAACCGTTTAAGAAAGACTATTTGTTATATAATCAAAGAAAATGGATTCGTCAGGTGAAAAGAAAACGGTCACTTTGCAAAGGAATCCTTTCCTCATCAGTGCAGTAAGTTACTCAGATTTTGAATTTAACTAATCAGTTTTCCTCACCCGCAAACTCGTCTAAATATTGAATAATTAATTAGGCATAG
This sequence comes from Pogonognathellus flavescens, assembly GCA_019776165.1. Lineage (NCBI taxonomy): Eukaryota > Metazoa > Arthropoda > Collembola > Entomobryomorpha > Tomoceridae > Pogonognathellus > Pogonognathellus flavescens. The sequence continues at coordinate 8,795 of JABASD010003821.1, read as the reverse complement.
TATTTTCTGTTTGAATAACAATTGCTGAAATTTGTTCAGGTTATCCACTGTATTTTTGAATATTTGCCTTTGGACGACATCAAACAGTGTAGAACTTTATGCCATGAATGGAACTCTGTCTCAATACAAATAATGAATAAGAAGTCGAAAATAAATTTAGACTCCAACGAACGAAGGACAAACTTTCTGGAATTGTACAAAGCCTATGATCCTCCGACATTTCTACTCACAACTTTTCATTTGGAATTCTCTCACACCAAATGGAATACTGAAGAATGTGACAAGCTAGTAGAATTATTCCATACACTGCGGGAACAGATGAAAACCCTTATTTTTGAGGATGGAAGGGCAAAAGGAATCACAGTTTCCATCACCCCCTTTATTGAAATAGCTAACAATCTAGTTAGTCTAACTCTTTCCTCACAAAATTTCGACGTTCAATTAGATAAACTCGCGAATATTAAATATTTATCTTTGATTGGCTGCTGTGTCAGTTTGGATTCATTCGGAAAAAGAATTGCTCCATTGCGTATTCGTCTGATGAATCTCACTTTCGAGCAAAACGAGAAAGAATTGCAGGAAATTCTCATTAATGACTACTTAGATTTCGGCAGAAGTTCTGAAATCGTAATATCGTCTTCCAGGGATTCTGTCATTACGTTCGACATGTCACGAGATATTGTCTCCGCACGGAAAGTTCACTTTAATCGTATCCGGGTGATAAATTCGAAACAAACACCAGCAAAAGTGGATAAAAAGATGTTGCCTTTCGAGAAACTCACCGGAATGGGAATAAAGGAGTTGGATTGTAGAAGTTCTCTGTTGAGTTTATCTCTGCTCCCGAAATCACTTGAGAAACTGTCATTAAACAGGAACATCTACGTCTCAAGTAACTGTGTGCCTGTTGACTTACCCAATTTGAAATGTCTCTTTCTCGGACCAATTAAAGCCAGCGGTACTGTTAATATGTCAGCAACATCTTATGACATGGGCATTATAACTTCAATGCTCAGACTTTGTCCAAAATTAGTGGATGTGGAATTTTCGGTGAGGTACACTAGTGATAGGCGCTATGACATCAACGTTGATTTATTGCCAGTAAATCTCAAGAGGATTCAGTTCTTGGGGAAGGAGAACATTAACTTGGTTGGCGATACGGTTATCCACGTGGACAGCCTCATATTGGACAACTGTGCTTTTGCAGATACACAAAATTTTATGCTCAAAATCAAACCTAAAATTGTTGTGGTGCAATTGCAACCGTTTGGGGTGGAAGACCCGGCTCATGAAATCGTTTCTTTCGTTGAAGAAAGTCGGAATTTCGAAAAAATAGTTATAAAGCTACCCGTTGTCAATGATGCCATAACACTTACATCCTGTGAGATGGCTTTATCAACCTATGTTGACGATGGTGGAAAATCAAAATGTTATGAATTTACAAATCGGGTTGGCAAACGCTTGACTGAAGAGGAATTCAAAATGTATTGGCTACAGTTTTAAAAATGAGTACAACTAACTCAAGCTTGCCATTTCTCGCTGGAATGAATAATGTTCTCTGATATTCAATACAATGAAATTATTGACTCATTGTAAGATAAATATTGGTTGATATAAAAAATCAATGTACTACTTAATGAAAAACTGCCATGTTTAATTCTAAGTGGTATGATCTAGGTCTTGGGTTGGCAGCCGAGCAGTAAACACGCAAGTTTCATTCTCTCCCTGCCGTATGCTTCTTAGCCCATTCATCTCCACCTAAGGACCAGCGAATGGCTCTGTGAATGCATACGGGCTGTTTTGTTTACTCGAAAACTCGAATCCAGTTAAGCTATTCAGCGACAAATACTAAACAGTTGATTTTTTAGTTTTCTTCCAACTGATTCTGACTCTTGCACAGTGTATCAGTGCTTATAGAGGTATGACCACAGTGTTTAACTATCTCTTGGGAACTAAAAATAACAGTGAATTACCAGAAGCTAGTGCGTCTCAGAAAAATCCGAAAAAAAGTGTACGAGGCGATTCACCTGAACCGGAAACGGCATCGAAAAGGATAAAAACAGAAATGGAGGAAATGAAGGCTTTCATCCGGAGTGAAAATGCACTATTAAGAGCAGAGATAGCCAAACAGTTAAAACCTCTTGAAGAAGTTGTTAAAACTCAAGAAAAGCTTCAAAACGATATCATCTCTATAAGAAAAGTGACAGTGGCAAAAAATATCGTCGTAACAGGGTGCACAGAGGTGGAAAATGAAGACGATCAGCAAAGAATGACAGTAGTAAAAAACTTGTTCAAACATCTCGGAGTAGGAGAAATCATCATAGATGACCTATACCGAATCGGGAAGCGGACAGTTGGAGCCATTAGACCAAGACCACTACTCATCAAACTGGCACTAATGTTGGACAAAAAGCAAATTATGAAAAATCGAGGAAAATTAAAGGGTAGCAATGTTTTCCTAAGTGACGACCTCACAAAAGAAGAAAGAGCAGATCAAAAGGTTTTGAGGGAAAAAGCCAAGTCACTAAAGCAAGACAATCCTGACATAAAGTTCCTAATACGAGGAGGAAGATTGAACCTGGAAAACGCTCAAGGTATAAAACAAACATTCATCGTTGAAAATGGAATCGCTAAACAAAATTGACGATCTGGCCGCCCTTTACATCAACAACAACCTAACTCAATCTCAAATATCATCAACGAAATAAAATCTGTCATTTATTGGAATATAGAAGGTATAAAAAATAAATCAATCGAATTCTTTCTTTATATTAAAAAACTCAACCCAAGCATTTTCGCATTCTCTGAAACATGGAGCATGGAATCATACAATAATTCAATATTCGAAGAGTACGAGATATATGAAAAATTTGCATATAAGGTTCATGATTCTGGACGAGCTATGGGAGGTATCTTTATAGGAATCAAGAAGTCCCTATTGCCATACGTTAGAAAAGTTAAGACAAACAACATGGCCATAAGCATAGCACTAAAAGTCTCGAATACGCAGATTATAATAATATTTCCATATATATCAAGAGACAAATACAACTTATACGAAACGCTAGAAACTCTGTGTGGAGATCATAGCAAGAATATTATACTAATGGGGGACATGAATGCTCGAATCGGTGAAAAAGACGTACATTTAAATAATGCAACACGGAAATCTAAAGATAAGACTATAGACAGGAGAGGAAAAGACGTACTGGAACTAGCTACTGAGAAATGCTTATCATTACTAAATGGAAATTCTAAATCAGATTGCCAGGGGGAGTATACATTTCTTAACAAGAATGGAGCCAGCGTTATAGACCTCTGCTTAGTTTCGGACACGATACACCCCTTAGTAAATGACTTTAGAACTCTCCCAGCAGAATTCTCATGCCATTTGCCCATAGAATTAACATTCACTGAACACACGGAAAACCAAAATATAACAATAATCAGACAGCATAAATGGAGACATGAAATACAAGAGAACTTTGGGAAAAAGATTACTGAAAAGTTAAATACAGTGGCGATACCGACGTTTGAGAATATTTATAATATTATCACAGAATCGGCCGATGAATGTGGAATAACAACGATAAGGAAATTAGGGACTGTATCAGAGAGACTGCCTACCTATTTCAACAAAACATGTATTAGAATGAGAAAAACCACTATAAATGCGCTACATCGATATCGAAAACTCGACTACGCATGTGATTCTGCTAGACTTGACTATATACAAAATAGAAACAATTATCAAGGCTACAAAACCTCATGCAGGAAGGAATACTATGATAAAATACAAGCTAAACTACTCAACTCTAAAAATAGCAAAGAATTTTACGAAGCTCTCTATACCTTCAGAAAACTGTTTAAATGTCATGCTGTCCCGACTCCATCTAATTTTAAAACATATTTCGAGAACGTGTACAAGGAAAATGGAAACCGTAGTGAAATTATGTGCGACATCAGTGAAAATCAAACAACCATAAAAGAGCTAGACTGTGAATTTCAGTTGTATGAATTAAATAATGCACTGAAAAAACTGTCTGTAAACAAGGCCCCAGGGAATGACGCTTTATCAAATGAGATATGGAAAACAGCATGCACTGCACTACGACTTCAACTACTGGACTGTATCAACAAGTACTGGAGGACAGAAACGATTCCCGGTTCATGGTCAGAAATGATAATAGTCCCAATTTTTAAGAAGGGGGACAAAGAAAACCCGAAGAACTACAGACCCGTAACACTTGCTAATACAATCCTGAAACTGTTCACGAGTATGATGACGACCCGGCTTGACAAATGGCTCATAAGTGAAAATAAAGCCTCAGATTTTCAAGCCGCATACAGAAAAGGAACTGGAACCCAAGACCACGTATTTGTGTTAAACTCTATAATTCAAAAAGCAACAGCAAGTAAGAAAGGCAAAATATTCGCAATGTTTGTAGATCTGTCAGCTGCATTCGACTCGATTCCCCACAAAAGGCTGTGGTTAAAGCTAGAGAAGATAGGAATGAGTGCAAAGTTTTTAAGAATAATAAAGTTAATATACGCAAATGCAAAAGCAAAAATAAGAACTAATATTGGCGAGAGCGAGTATTTTCCAATAGAGAAAGGAGTTCTGCAAGGAGAGACGCTTAGCCCTAAACTGTTTACGATTTATCTGGAAGATTTAGTGGAAACATTCGAGAAGTCAAAAATACCCCACATAATGGTTGGAAACAAAAATGTTCATGTATTGCTTTATGCTGATGACATAATATTACTCTCAACGAATTCGATACACCTTCAAGAAAAAATCAATGTTCTTAAAAACTATTTCGATGAAAATCAGCTTATAATTAACTTACTTAAAACAAACGTAGTAATTTTCAAGAATGGGAATAAATCAAAAAGAAAAGCAAGGTTTTTTTATGGAGAGGAAGAAATCTCAATAGCAGACTCGTACATTTATCTTGGAGTGCCTTTCTACAGCAATTATAATAAAATGGAGACTGCTAAGTACTTCCTTAAAAAAGCTTCGTCATCTGAATCAACTTTAATGACGTTATTCTACAAAGCACGGATTCGAACTTTTAAAAATAGAATTCTTCTCTTTGACTCGTTGGTAAAATCAGTATTAATGTACTGTGCTCCTATTTGGGGCATAAAATACATTGAAAACTTAGAGATTTTTCAAATGAAATTTCTCCGAAAGCTGTTCTGTTTACCTCCATGGATTCCCCAATGGACACTGAGACTTGAGACATTAGTAACACCCATTCAAGTAACCTACATAAAAAATACTCTAAAATATTGGTATAAAATTATAAACAAGCCAACACATTCATTGGTATACCAGAGCTACAAATCCATGAAACAGACAAAGGGGGAAAAGAACTGGTACTCGCAATTGAGGAGCACTATGGACAAGTACGAGTTATTAGAAATACTGGATATTGAAAATGAGAATCTATGCCCGTCAGAATTTAGAAACAAGTTAAACACAATAGTTCAAAAAATGGTTGACGATATTCAATGTAAAGATATTAGTGACATGAAAAGTCTACACCCCGAGAGCAAATTAAAATTTTACTCTAACAACAAAACTCATGTGAAGCAGCAGGAATATCTTGACTGGGACCAGGATTGGAATATTGCAAGATTATTTCTCCAATTGAAAATAAATGTAAATCACCTCACACCTACGGGGACCTCCATGAAGCTAGGAGCTCTTGAAACATTCTATAACAATGATGTAAATGGTGACTGTAAATTATGCTACAAGAAAGGAATAGAAAACACTGAACACATATTCTTCAAGTGCCCAATGTACGGAGACCTTCGATCATGGATGTCTCACTCAAATATAAGTTCCTATGATGAAATCATAAAAAATCCAACGAAATCTCATTTACTACAATTATACCTATTCTGTAAGAATATTTTCAACGTAAGAAAAAATCATTTGGAAGTAACCCATTTTTGTTCATGATGTATAAGTTACAATTGCAATGAATATGATACTAATTATAATAACCATTCATACAAATGACAACATTATATAATATCAACCCAAACTCTCATGTATTTAACAATATACATTCAATTAATATACTAAATGATGTAAAGTGCAATGGCCATATCGTCGTATAATAAATCATCTATCTATCATATCATCATCTATCTAAGTGGTATGATCTTTCTTAAAATAAAATAAAACGGTTTATACATAAGTAATAATAATATTTAAGGTTACAAATAATATTGTCTCAGGAATTCCAAAATAAAACAAAACGCTTTTTATTTTTGGTCTAATAAATTAATTTTAAATTCTTCTGAATTAAATGTATGGTATTACTTTTTTCAATACATATAACTGAAAACACCTAATGAGACAATTATGATCTGAAGAGTGTGCAGATTAAAATATTGTATCAGTCTAATCATATTATATGATTCAGTGTTACCTAACATACGTTTATATTGTATGTAGCAAAATATTTTTAAGAGCATGCTTGGACATAATAAAAATACAGTTAATTATAATTTTTGGCAAGTATATTTTGAAAAGTAGCAATATTAATGTGCATAAATAGTTATAATAGTTAATTAAGTAGCGTAAGCTACTTCATAAGAATAGTATTTACGTCCGCCCGTGACCACTTTTACTCACGAACGAATTAGCAGAATTGATTCAAACTTCTCACACGTGTTCTCTGGGTCATAACAAAGTTCAAGTTCAAAAATGGAGTAAATCGGTAGCATTGAATGCTTGATGGCGAAAGGTCCTTTATAGGAACGTTCTGTCTGTCCGTCTGTGTATCAAGTAATCCGATATCTCTAATTCTCGACGACAAATCGACTCAAGTCGGTGAAATTTTGTTAAAACAATTGACATCAACCAAATTTAACAAGTTGACAAGTTACATATTGTAACAAGCAAAAAGTTGCCACAATAGGTACTCAAAACTTTGTAACCAAAACTACAAAGTAACATTATTGGCTAATGCAATGCCAATGTATTATGTTCGATGCGTTTCATGCAGGAAAAATACTACCGATTTATTGTGATGCAAATATTTTTGTCTTATGGTGGAAACGATTCTAAACATCTCAGTGATTACAGTGATGAACAGATGTCATTTGTCATGAATAATTATTCAAAGAATACATAAAAACATTGATGTCGCATATTTCTCCTGTAAGTTATTTTAAATAAATTCATGAATTATTAATCGATTCAATTACTAAACATCGTTGCATAATGTAAAAGTTATTGTCGTGTAATAATAGTTGCAAAATCACATCTTTATGGTAATTCCTGCTTAAGTATTGGCCATAACTTGAGTCTTTATTCTGTTGAACACGATATATATTACTCATTCAAAATTGAGCAATAAATTAGGGGAATAATGACTTTAATGATATTTTTCGGAGGTTTTACAACTTTAAAAAAATAAAATGCGACATTAATTCAAGCCGTCGACGAACAGTTATCGCTTATATTTTAGTTATATTCAATCACATTAGCAGATATTTTTTATCATGACCAGTGGCATAAAAACCACCGGTGCAGACGGTGAGAGTGCACTAGGGCGGCAAGCAGCACCCGATAAAAATGTCACATTATGTTGTACGGAGAGATTTTACAATATTACAAAATTTAAAATTTACTCAGCTAGCTTAGTTCTCTCTTTCGCAATCGTAATTTATTACCATTTACAACTCTGAAATTTAATAAACCATTGCAAAACGGATGTAATAAAGTAGAGGAAGATCTTGCGTAACTATTATGAAGTTTTACGAAGTTGTCAGCTTGTGTGCGAAATGTTATTATGAAATAGGTTATAGTTATAATGCAATAGTTTGCAACAGTTAAAATAATTTTTTAAAGATACATCTCGGCGATAAACTAGCAAACAAAATGAAATTTTATGCATAGAAACGAAAACTTAATTTAAAAATTTTATTGCTATATATAAATAAATTTAATTTTTTTCCTATCCAAATATAAATTATTTATATTACAACAGTTTTGCAGTATACAATAAAATTAGACCAAACAAAACAACTTCTAGCACACAGTCAACATTAGCAAAAAATAAAAAATTTACGTCGCGTACCAGCCTGAGTCAATAAAATCAGAACAAAAAAAAACAAATTGCAGCACACAGCCAACAGTGGTAAAAAGTTCACGTTGCGTACTAGCCTGAGCCAACGCAAAAGCATGGAATCTAATTTTCTCCCCATTCATTTCAAAACCAAATACAGTTATACTTCAGACATTGCGAGAATTAAATCAGAAGTTTTTACACAGTACATTATATGAAATATTTATTACGTACCTTTTTTAAAGCAAAATAGCATTTTAAATACAAAAAGACATTGCATTATTTAATACAATTCTGCTTCACACTGCGAGTTTTGAATCAGGAAGTTTCTACACAATGCATTATATGAAATATTTATATATTTTTTCATGTCGAGAGAATTAAATCATGGGGCACATTAAACGAAAATTACGCACCTTCATTTTTTTATAAGCAAAATAACAATTTAATTACAAAAAGATATTGCATTCCATTCTCTATCCTGTATCAATTATAATTCATTGACTCTAATAGAAATGGACCAACTTTGATTACATTACTTGAGATGTTTGTAACCGATTTACACCATTTTTGCACTGGACCTTCTGTGTGGCCTAGATATTATATACCTGAAGTATACACCTAGTATACACTCACGAACGGATTAACAGAATTCGTTCAAACTTCTCACAAATGATCTCTAGGTCACAGCAAAGGTGCAGTTAA
>JABASD010003820.1:0-18090 GCA_019776165.1 Pogonognathellus flavescens | reverse complement strand
CGGCACGGTACTTTCCGTAACCCAAAGGTACGCCGCACCCCAAACTAGCAAGTGTGGTTGAGAGTTGAAATGGAAATGGAAGCATAATTATTATATTATTTAGATGTATGTACGATAAAGTGCAAATGGTAGACATCTACTGTGGCTTGAGCTAATTATTACAATTGTGGGCGTGGTTTAGTATTCGGGAGGCTAAAATTCAGATTCATAATAATATAATTCCTGTCCAATCCAAACCGGCCAAAAGACAGGGGCCATCCATATCAGATGTCAGCTCCAAAGGGATGGGTTGTGGTCAGCCAAAAGCAGAGATGGGGGCTGGAGGGGTTTGGTGAAAGATGTCTACTATACTTTATAGTTTTTTTATCATGTGTGGAATTCATTTCACCCGACCTTTTTGCAATAATATCATAGATAAAATGCAATAAAATGGCTTCAAATGTACAGAATTTTTTTCCAAATTACTAAAGAAACACACAATGTTTTGCACAAAATTTAGTACATTTTCCATTAATTTTAGCTTTAGTTTTACTTAATTGTTACGGATATGAACATTTATTACCGAATTAGCTTGTGTTAACTTATATGATTTATCAATTTAAATCTATAATTTATATGTGCTGCCTTAAACTATTTTATCATATTTATAAATATTTTTGGCTTGTTTTGCACACATTTTAGTTGTCGCAATTTTGTGGGAGTCATGTGATTCCCCAAATTGCACTCTTAGAGATGCTGTCTACTGTGTCCATTTAATAGGAATGGCTACGTATTTCAAATTACACAGTTGGCCCACGAGTTGTACTAGTGGGCCAACCTAACTTTTTGTCCCTTTTGAAAATTAGGAATCACTGATATAGAATTAATGGTAGCCTGTAAAATATTCATAACGTCTTAGATGTTTATTTATTCTTATATGCATTTTTTTTTAAATAATGTCCTAATGGGAGGGTATCGAAAACCTGATAAAGGTGGACAAAAGTTGGGTGGAGGACTTGGCAAATTTTGGTTACGTATTTTATGCACGGTCTCAAAGCTCTTCCCGCGTATTCGTTTATTGCACTTTTCACAGTCAGCTCTCGTCCTCGTACCGATACGAGTTTTAACCTGTATTCTTTTTTCACAGCGAACAGTCTGGGATATTTGGATCTGGATCTCTGGAGTAACGTGTATTGTTCGACTGTGCGCTGACAGCTAACAACAATTCCAAATTGTTGATTGTTCGAGATTGTAAGTTGGTCAAATTTCATCAATTTGATCGTGTCAATCAATTGTCAAACAATTCTGGTAAGAAAATAAGTATTGTAATAATTGTAAAATTAATAATTTTTGTATTCGTTTATTGCACTTTTCTCAGTAAGCTCTCGTACCGATTACCGATACGAGTTTTAACCTGTATTCTTTTTCTACAGTGAGCAGTCTGGGATAGTTGGATTTGGATCTCTGGAGTAACGTGTATTGTTCGACTGTGAGCTGACAGCTGACAACAATTCCAAATTGTTGATTGTTCGAGATTGTAAGTTGGTCAGATTTCACAAATTTGATCGTCTCAATCAATTGTGAAACATTTCTGGTAAGAAAATAAGTATTGTAATAATTGTAAAATTCATAATTTTTTAGCAAATCCAAACCAAATGTTGAATGTTTTTTTATTCGTCATATTATGTCATATATCGTAAAATAAATGAAAATATAAAAGCATTTATTTCTGTGTAGATAGTTAGATGCTGAAAAACTGAACAAACAACAAATTATTTAAACATTGAATACCGCTGTTTTTTGTTTTGTAGGGTAGTTGATCGTATTAACCGACAGTTGACGAATTGAAAATAAACAAGGTCATCAGTTATGGCTTCGACTCAAAAATACGTTCGTGGGCAGGAACCGGATCCAAGTCTCATTAACCACTACGCTGGTCATAGAGGCTCCATAAGTACGATCAAGTTCCATCCAATAACGAATCATGTTGTTACCGGGGGCACTGATGGATATATTATGAAATGGGATGTCAGCCCTGGTTCGTCACGACGTCGAGTGCTTAGGTGAGAAATTTTTAAATAAAAATACAATTAAGTGGATTATTTTATATATAATATAGTTATGAATAAAATTAGTTGTACCTATAGCTCATTCTCAGTCAGTGAATACATGAAGGATGGAAAAATTATTATTCTGTTTTCATTATTTGTATTATTTTTTAATAGATTCGATAGTAAGAGTGGTCCTGTCGAAGATGTTGACCTCTCAAAGAGTGGAGACCTAATGGTGTCAGCCCACAAAGAATCTCACGTAAAAGTGTGGGTCCCTACAACTACCGGTGATTGCATGTCTTTTAAAGGGCACACTGGCCCTGTCAGATCAGCAAGTTTCAACCCAAAGAATGAGTCGAACATCGCTACCGCTGGAGATGACAAGACTGTAAAAATATGGAACGTTCTGTGCCAGAAGACCAAGGCAAAAGATACAAGAATTAAAGCCTATGGTTTTATGTCATCTTTCACGGGCCACACCAACTGGGTGAGATCGGTCAGATACTGCCCAGCAGGTGTTTTACTCTGCTCCTCGTCCGATGATGGTACAGTCCGTCTTTATGATACTCGAGCTCCAAAAGTAGTTCAAACCATGAAATGCCCGGAGGGAATACCAACTCATGCGGATTTTAACCCCTGCTCTTCGGGTTACATTGGAGCATCAATAAACAACAGTGGGTTTGTCATGTTCGACACCCGCTTAGGTGTAGCCATTCAAATATACACGCAGCTGACAACTAGTCATTGTTCAAATAATGCCTTCTCGTTTCATCCCAGTGGTGACTTCGCCGTTTGCGTATATCAAGATGCTACCGTCAAGATTCTGGACTTAGTGGAGGGAAGACCTATTTTCACTCTGTATGGAGCAAAAAAGAACTTGTTCGCTGTTGACTTTAATGAGGAAGGAAACAAATTCGCAACTGGCGGAGAAGATAAACAGCTGTTGGTTTGGGAAGCTTCACTTATTCCTTATGAGACAGCCCCATCCTCCGAAGTCGAAGTTGATCAAAATTCATCGACCATCTCTACCTTGGACGGGTCATATCGAGGATCCCGACGACTTGAGTTGACGACGGAAGTGTCATCATCGCCTGAATCACAATTGGCGGACGGTGCTGCCTCATCATCAACATTTACCTCGGAGTCTGAGAAACCTTCCCCGTCATCTGAGTATGCTGATAATACGGGAAACACTGTATCCTACGAAGTCACAGATGATGAAGACTGAGTTAGTTATGGTATATCGTGTTCATGAGTTTAAGACTGATCAACTTTCTGTTTAGCTTTAATATTACAGCAAAATAATACTGGCTTGCTGATAATCTAGATTCATACTTCACACTACAAATTAATTTGATACACTTTTATAAAAAAATAGGCGAAATGTTTGTAAAGGTCCCACTTTATTACATTTTAATTTTAATTACATTCTAATTCATTCCATAGCTGCGAATTGTACAATAAAATTTTAAATGTTAATTTTAAATAAATAAAATTAAAATGTTTACATTATGCTGCATTGATTTATGTAATAGATAATGGAATGTAAAGTATTCTTTAGTTGACGAATGCGACTTCTTTGCCACATTTTTTCAGTATAGCTTCTACCTCGTCTTTAGATAGGTCAGAAGTAATGGTGACCAGTTTTCCCGGCAAGTCGATGTTAAAGTCGGAGATTTTATCTGATAAAAATCCAAAAATTATTATAGCACGTTAAAGTAGAATTTATTTGCCGTTAGAAAGTCTGAATATATAATATAACTCACCACTGTTCCGATCCATGATTCTTTTAACAGCACCGGAACATCCCTCGCATGTCATCTCAACTTGGAAAACGTACTAAAATTTACAGAAATATATTTTAACGCATTTATTTTATTAAAGCTGATACTAGAACAAGTACGTTAGTAATTACATTTTCGTTTTTTAGTTTATATTTCTATCAGTATTTATTGCATAAGCAAAGTAAGAATGTTGTAAACCTTGTTAGTCATTTTTGTAATCTCGACGCTTCTTTGGTTAATTCACTGTCCAGGGTATTTGATATCTGCAATAACAATAATAATAATAGGGAAATTAATCATCTTACATAATAAGTCAAAATCCGATTATTTATTCTATATTCAGAGTATTAACTCCCTACTGTTGTTGTACCACAACCTATACACAACAGCTTTTGACAAAGAAACGTGAGTTATCAGTTGATAAAACCAACTGTAAATGAATGAAGGGCTTGAATAATTTCAGTCGTACTGGCCCAAACCACCATGTTGGATAACAAAGGTCAGCAGGTCACCTTTCATATGCGTAGTTAGATTTTTACATAATTACTAGAGGTGGTCCCGAACCAAACTGTTCGGTTCGGTAAAAAACCGAACCCGAACAATTATTTTGAAACTTGCACCGAACTAAATCCAATACGGACTGGATCTAACCTCATTTTTGTATATTATATTATATGAATTAAGTTGAGTTCAAAGTGAGCATAAACACAAAATTTACTTGAATTTAACATTAAAAATTAATCGATTTTTCAAGTATTAATTTTTGTAGTTTAAGGTTCAATTTTAGTATTTTAGATAGACCAGGTGCGTCAGATGACAGAACATTGCCATTCTAGAACCGAACTATACCAAAAACCAATTACGTCCATATACAATTTCAGCAATTATTTTTCACGCCATCCTGAGCCCGAACCGAACACCAAAAAATCTGTTCGGGTCCACCTCTAATAATTATATATCTACCTTTAAACTTCAAATTTTGTTACAAACATCAAATAACTTTAAAAAAATGAATCACCATTAAGGAGTTGCGGTGTTTCAGATGTCAAACTCCAGTTACAATTAATATGATAATATTCAAATATTCAATACAATTTTAATACTTACCAACAACCACAAAATGTTTTCTATCAATTATCCTTTTAAATTGATTCACCAGACAAATACTGCTCTTCTGACTGACGGAACTGACTGAACTCTCATCTGCTTCTGCTGATCTCCTGATGTTCTGAAATGAAATCCAATTCCACATACCGAAGGACAAACTTTGAAATGTTTGCCACGCTGGTCAGAAGTGCTACAGAAATGTCATTATAAAAATCTCAGTATGTACTTGGTGCGATATCGTTCGCTCACAATAATGAGACTGGCACAACAGAATATAATAATAATTTTACGGATATGATACAGACAGTGAGACAGTCCCCAGACCGGGTCTTAATTAATGCTGAATAATTATGAAATGACTTTGAATTCAAATAAATTTATTTAATCTTTCAAAGATTTTACTTCCATTCGTTAAAAAATAATCCGATATTTATATCCCATTCCATTGTCACATACAATATACAAATTCAAACTATACAATTCATGAAAAACAGAATTTGCCTGTTTTTCACGAATTTTTAGTTAGAGTTAGAAACGGTCGAAATACAAAATTTGATATTATTTGAAAATAAGTATTTTATTTGTGTCGAAATGTGTTAATAGAGATAAATCAATGCGTTTTCATTTTATTTCATGTAATAAATGCAATGCTAACACTATAATTTACCAATTAACCGAGATACAATTATCGAATATACATTTTATTGCTTAAAGATTTACTAAAAAAATATCATTTATTGTGTGTAGATTCCTGGATTATTTAAAACACGCAATGGTAGGGTTACGCATTTATGCTGGTATGTATTTAATTTCGTTTAAGTGACACTTTCTTATGTAATTAATGAGGAATGAAAAAGAATCGTTTATAATATGATCGTTTTTATTGACAATGCTATGAAAAGCAAATATTATCTTCTGCTGGATGCATTATATGGTGTATGAATGATAGTAAGGCTATAGGAGAAGCCCTTGAATTATTGAAACGAAATAAACACGCATAGTATAAGACTTCATTATAGTAATTATTTATAACACACATTGCAACTCACAACAGATACAACACATAATGATATAGTAATATAATATTAGCACAAAAATTGGAACATACATTATGTGTGCAAATAATCAAGATTTTAGGATTTATACATTTATTTCGTGTTTGTAATCTGGAACTTCAATAAAATCATTGTTATTTTGCAGTCCATCATCGTTATCTTCATTCGAAGAAATTGGTGGGGAAGGGCTTTTGTTTTCAAAATGGTTTGACCCTATCGATGAAACTCCACTGTCATTCTTTTGTCTCTTGGGACTTACAGCATTCTTGTCACTAAATTCTTTCAAATTCATGCTTGGAGAAATTATAGCACTATTGGGTATATAATGGATATTTGAGATCCCTGAAACTTCTTTGGGAGGTTTGAAGCTAGAAAAGGTAGGTGGGCGATTTTGAAATGTATTTTTATAAATAGGGGACTGGTTATTTTCATTACAACTATCTGCAGTGTCGTCGAAATTGAATTCCAAATCTTTTCTTTGATTCGGGTTTACTGGCCTTGGACTAAATACATCTATAGGTCCTGGAGAATTTGCGAAAGGAGTCATGCTATATCCATCGTTATTAGCCATTGAAACAAGTTGTGGATGCCTCAGGGGGACGTCTTCCCGCAACTGAGGAGACGGATGGTTAACAAACATGTAGCCAGCGTTCTCCGCCAGGGGCTGAACTGCGGCATCTTTAAAGTTTTCAGACTCGAAATGTACGTTTTGGTATTTGTTGTGTGAAGTGTCCTGTTGACTCCCGGTTAGATTTTCTGGCACATTTTCATACAACCTTTCTTCTGTTTCTCGGTCATCTATACGAAATTCTGGTGTGCCCATTTGAGACAAATAATCAGGATTTGTTTGCAATCTTAGCTTGTTACTCTTATCGAAACTGAAATTCAGGTCAATGTAATGCTGCCGGTGATTTTCTTCCATCAGGTCGCCTATTCGGTCTGATAAAGCTGCGAAAGTTGGCCTGGAAGACGGCTCGTGTGACCAGCAGTTCATCATTAGATCGTATATTGACGATGGAGCCAAAGGTGGCTTCTCCATCCGGTAACCATCGTTTAGCATTTTGTAGAATCTATCATCAGCCTCCATTCCTAATGTATAAATGAAAGTTAAGATGAACATAATTGGAATATTTCAGTTAGTAGGCTTTTAATGAAATGTGTAAAAGTATGCCGATATACTCAGAATCTCAAAATGTGTTTGACTAAAAACTGATCGCTCACCTGGATATGGAGTCTTTCCTAATGTAAATACTTCCCACAGTACAACTCCAAAACTCCAAGCATCAGACTGTGTTGAGAATTCAGCAAAATATATTGACTCAATTGCCATCCATTTCACTGGTAGCAGAACTCCCTACACAAAATTGACAAAAGTGTTTAAATTTAGTTTGGCTTACAATTAGTTTCATGCTCCTTACATTTACCTTCTTTTCTTAAAATCTTATGAAAGCCATTTCTTTGAATCTGAACATTATACGACACTTACTTCGCTTTTCTTTTTATATTTGTAGTCTTTGTACATTTCTTTCGCTAGACCAAAATCACATATTTTCACTACGCCTCCCTCGGCAAGAAGTACGTTGCGGGCAGCTAAGTCCCCATGTAGAACCTTTGGAGACACAAAAGAGAAACAACTGTGAAATAACAGACACCTAAAATTCCTCCTTTTAATTAAGAGCAAAATTTGACAAGTTAGTAAAGGGGTGTAACAATATGTGGTTGGAGTACATGCATGGAGTACTACAGTAGCATTTTTAGTAAAGTTACATGAACAGGTGAACCGACAAATATTTTGCACATGGTGCGCATTTCATGTGCCATACCTTTCTAGAGGCAAGGTAATCCATTCCACGAGCAATCTGAAAACTCCATGATAGCAGATCTGACGTGGTCATTTCAGTGACTTCTCTATGTTGATAATCCCCACGGTAATGACCGACACAAGTAGAACTCGAGGATGACCTCCTTTGACCATCTGTGTCAACGACACTGGGACAATAGCTCATATCGGTGCCAACACTATTAATGTTTCCTCCAGTAGCATATCCTTCTGAAAAACTACTGTCGCATCGATTCGGATGAATATCAGGAGGTGGAGTACTGGGTGAAACCGGATACGATCCCAATTCCTCCAGGGTACGGTATCCGTTTGGTGCAATTGGCCTATTATTTCCAGTATCCGTGAACGTCAGTGCTGCATAATTCAATCTTTAATTTGTTTGCATGTGATGTAGATAAAGCCATGCATAACATTATCAACAATAAATGGAAGTGGAAATATTGGCCATTTGAAGTTAAAAGCATTGAAAAGTAGTAAGTAAACCAGAACCAGAACCATAAGCGTCCAAACACCAAATCACGCAATTTAGTCGCAAGTGTCAACGTTAAGTTAATGGTATTAAAAATCATCCGCAATCCAGTACGTCCATCCATTAGTGATGGTGTGTCATAAGAAAATCAAAAAGCAACCAATCCCATTACAATGAAATTCTATAATTCCACTTTCACCTCTAAAACCAATTATGTGCACGTATAGTAAGACGACTTATCCGTCAACTGCTTGTTAGCTCAAGAATTAAGAGTCGCTCTTTCACAATGACATTCGTTATTAAACAAAACATATTAAAATTAGACTATTAAATTATTGTTTTTTCATTGAGTTAGGTATTAGTACTTTCCAAAAGAACAAATGCAATATTGCATGGGTAAGGGTCATTTTGTACTTTTCTGTCTAGCTTTACAATAATATTGCTGATTTCAATTACTGGCAAGATAAAGTTTTCGACACTCTAAGAGAAAACTAGTATTTAAGAAGCATATACTTGCAAGAGCAACTTTTAACCATCTACGTGCTTTGTAATCTAGAAGTTTTAATCAATGTATTTTTTATAACATCTCACTTAGGAACTTGACTTTGACGACAGGAGAAATCATCTTGTTTGCATATATTCGGGTCAATAACATCGTGTTCAGGGTCCAATTGATTTACGAAAGAATGCTTGTGTCTATGTAAGTAGCTTAATAAACTTCCGTACTTGCAGTATTCAACAATGACCAGCAATTCGCCTGTAAAAGAGAAACACACATTTCTTTTAAGACAACGTGAATTATTCCAGATCCAGAGTTGTTAATTATATTATATTTTATATTTAACGCTTTCTCACACTCAGTATTTGAGGAAACTTATAAGTAAAACTTGGCTTATAAAAATTCAAAAACATCGAGGTCTTTGTTATATAATGTAATAAGTATGTATAATGTTACACGCAGACAGCAAATGGCAAATTGCATCGTAACGTTTATATTAATACAGTAATGATGAAAAAAATATTTTATTTTATGCATGAAATAATACATGAAGTGCATGACATTATATAAAGATATGAGCAAGGAGTAGAGGATTCATAAATTGATTTACAATTAAAAATGTAATACAACACAGCTTACGTTTTTTTGCAAGATTTTTTGTACATGCTCCTAAGAGATTGACTACATTGACGTGTTGCCCGAGATGAACCATGATTTTTAACTCCGACATTAGGGCTTTAATGTGGCTCTCATCTGCATTTGCTTTCACCATTTTGACAGCGACTTCTGTCACAGATTCGTCTTTTCTTATACCCGTCGCTTCAGCTTTGACAACTCTTCCAAAAGCACCTGAGCCCAATTGCATTCCTAGAAAGAAACATATGCAACACAATTTTGTAAATCCACATAATAGAAACTTTAAGACATCTAATGAGAAACATTATCTACTTCATATACGCACCCAATTTTATCCTTTCCTTAGGAAATTCCCATTTCTTATCGTATGGCAACAAGGAGGCTTGATCTTCAATACCAAGGGTAGGGTTAATATTTTCTACAGCTCCATCTTCCCATTCCAATTTATAAAGGTTTCGCATCTCTCTTTTTAAACGCTATAAGAATAAATTAAAAAACGATCTCCCGTTAATGTTGCATCGTCGGATCATCCTGGCAGAGAGCTTTGTTGCACACACAATATGTAGAAATGCGATGCTTACCCTTTCTTTATGTATCTTTTTAGCTAGACAGGCCAGCAGACCAAACATGAACATGACTATTATTACAAGGAAAGTTATAAGTGCAGGATGCAACTTATTGTTCGGTCCTGAAAATACATACATCAAATTGACAGGTTTTTAAAGCATGTAAAATTATGAATGTATAAATAGTGGAGGTGTAATATTAAGGAAAACATACCTAAAACCTCCACGATCATTCTTGCACTACTCTTTCCAACTCTGTTTCTGGCTTCACACCTGTATTCACCTGTAACTTCATGTCGGTTGTACTCGAATGTCAACGTTGTAGTGTCTTCAGATATTTTATACTTAATTTCTGGTGGCCACTCACTGGGTGGGAGCTCATTCTGTTGGTTTTGACAAAATCATTCACTAAGATTCCAATATAGGTATTATTCAAAAACTTTGTTAACAAGAAAGTTAAATTCTCACTCGAAACCAGGCTATCGTAGGTGCGGGCATTCCTCCAGCATTGCAAAAAAGATTTAATGGTGGTGTGTCACCTTCCTTCAAATGTAAAGTTGTTCCATTCAAATTTGTTTTTGTAATGGTGGGACTATCCATTTCTACACAAGATATGCAAACGTTGTGAGATTAGATTACCCAGCATAATTTAACAAGATATTTTATGACGCAACAAAAACTCACTTTCCACTTGAAGAGAAAATATTTCGCTAGTGTTTTCACTTTCATTGACCATCAAGCGATAATCTCCACTGTCGTTCATAGAAATTTGGTTAAATTCCATTATTTTTTGCCAAGACCAGCTTGAATCGGTCGAATTTATAACTAGTCCTATTGAAAATTGGAATCAAAAATCGAATGGACGTTTAAAATTAAAATATCATTAGCAAGAGTTACCTTGACTATTATTGGATGATAAAGTATTCCATTCAGCTTTGATTTTTCTCTGCAACTGCAGATTATTGGTAAAACGAAGTTTGGAGGCTCCACATTGAATAATTACATTATCGCCTTCCACTATTTGCTCTGGTCTCGTTACTCCAAATCCTTTTTGTCCAGGAAAATCTAAGAAGACAGATATATTTATAAGACATTAAGAAATTGATTCAAATGGACTAAAAAAGGCTGGTACTGTTATCATTTGAAACTTACCAACAATGAAAATTTTGTTTACAGAAGTATTGTTTCCCAACTTATTACGAGCGACACATTTAAACATTCCGTGCGCTGTAGCATTGAATTTTACTTCTCTTTCCGATTGTTGATAACTTGTAATCAATTTACCCATCTGCGTTAACAAAAATTGTATAAATTATATGAAAGAACATAATTCTACAAATATTTTGTCTTCATATTTCAAGCAATTATTTGTATTTGAACAGTAATTCTAACTTGAACATCCGTAACATGAACAAATTCTCTGCATCCTGGATAGTTGGTACCAGTGTGTTGAAAGTTAGAACAGGAACGATAATACCATTGTATTTCAGGAATCGGATATCCAATTGCGTGGCATTTAAGAGTGTACTCTTTGTTCGCAAGAAAATATTCCCCAATCGAATCACGTTTAATCTCCGGAGGTTCTACATAATGTAACAAAATCAATGCTTGTTGTATACCGTAAATAATTTGATTACTGTTTTAACTTGACACAATAAAATAAAATAAGACTAGAAAACTTACTGATGACTATAAGTGTCAGATTAAGACTTTTTCTAAGTTCTGGATATTGTGGTATATCAACAGTAAATTCATAGGGTCCAGCATGCTGCAACCTGACAGAATCTATTCGAAGAACTACTTCAGATGTTCTGTTCACAATTTTAAATGTGTCATTTGGAATAATGGCTATGCCATTGCTTAGCCACTCAAATTTAGGGTGTGGAGGGTAGCTGCTAATATTAATGACCCATTTAGCAGTGGCAAATTCTTTCACAGTTATGGTTTCACCCACTGTTACTACATCTAGGAATCGCTCATCTTCGTCTGAAATTGAATACAGTAGTAAAATTCATCATTCATAAATTATAAAATGCATATTTATATTTATCATCAACCAGAAATGTTTATATTTACTTAAATGAGACGATGTTCAATTTTGAGAATTATATAAGTTTTAAAAGTACCGTAAATTGTAATCTTTCTGACGACGTCTTTGACGATTCTATTGTTCCGTACAGTGCAACGATAAACTCCACTGTCTGCTTTAGTGGCGTTAGTTATTGTTATCTGTGACCTGTAAATCTTTTTTCCTGCATCTTCCCATTCATTGAAAATTTTAGCTCTTGGCGACTGCAAATGGTTTTTAAATACTTTAATTTTCAGTAACACACTTTGTGTACCTCGTATAGGGAATACAGAATAACTTTGCAAAAAGAAATCATGCCTTTGAGGCCTTTCTATTGTTTCGAATTCTTATTTCACTTTGCATTCACAGAATGAGGCCGGTTTCTCATACAATGTTGTTCTGGATTCCCTATACCAATTACAATCAATCATAATGTACCTGTATGACGGAAGTAGGCTCGGTCCAATTAAAATTATAATGCAACTGCTCTTGCTGTGTAGTGCAGGACAAAGTAAAAGTTCCTCCCACAGAAACTGATCCACCCGTATTATCCGTAATCTTTGGCGCCGACAGTTCACCATGGGATTCTGAAAATATTTGCACAATTTCGTGAATATATTGGCTTATTCAGGTGAATAGTGGCATTATTCAGGTGAATCACACACCGATCCCACCGTTTGATAAAAAGACGATTAATTTTAGTGCAATGTAGTCGTAAATGTAACATGGACGATAGGTAGAATTTTTATCACAATACATATATGGCAGACACAAGTACAAATCTCAACTTTGTTGGCGTCAACAAAAGAGAGAAGACATTATTTATACACTTATGACAACAATTTAAAGTATTTTATGACCTAGAGAGGCTCACGAATCACGACTGCTTTGTATAAAAAATAAATCATAGATCCATCTTAAATATTTACCTATAGTTACAATATAATTCCAGGTAAAGATTGCAAAAGACGTATTTCAGCTGAAACAACAGTAAAATCATATCGACATTTGCACACTATGCACACATACTATGGATTTATTTACTTATTACTCCAGGAGGACATGAAACGTAGACTACACATGGAGGACACAAACTACAAACACGGTGCCAAAAAGAAACAATTTTAGCTCACTCTCACGTAACATCCAAGGCTCTCCAAAAAACAAACCAATTATGTTGTCATATTATTGTGGCATTTTTTACTCACATAACAATTAATAAAAATGCGAGTTCTTTACTTTTTGATTTGCCTTCGTAGAATATGATTTAGACTTGATGCTTTAGCAAATTTTACTTAAGTGTTGATAATGCATGATAATTCTCTGATTTTATTGTTAAATTGAATTATCATCATATTATTCAGTTTTACTGATTAAGAAGTGTTTTCAAGCTTCACTTCAAGCTGTAGACAGTGTCACAGTCAATTCAAATTGTTAGAAAGTAAATTATATTGTTTAAATGCTTTTTCAGCACAACAGTTTGTTGAGACTGCAAAATATCGCACCGTACTTTACGGATGAGACTGACAAAATCGCATTCCGAATTTCTGTTAGTTGTAGTAGAGCCATTTACTTATAAGAGGTGTCTTAAATGGTACGTTTCAGAGTTTAATTCACTGTGGAATATTTCCTTTATCGTTCTTCATCGCACATTTTATTATGAAATAAAATATGAGCATGGACACAATGGCACGCACAAATTATGACGAATCCTTGATTCGAAAATTGAAAGACGCAATGTATAAAACAAATGCGTCACTTAGATTTTGAGACTATATTATTATTAACCGCAAAAATGAAGCTTATTAGGTGTACAGTAAAAGGAAAAAAAGTTTTAAAAAGTTGTAAAGATAGAAGAAAGTAGATGTGACTGTGTTTAGTTTATTAGTTATTTATAAATTGACAGATGTCTTGGGAAAATGAGAAGAGAGGTGCTGGAAAGTGAAGCCAGTTTGCACATTAAAGAAGAAGACATTTAAATAGCTGGAAAACAGATTCGAATAGTAATACCGGTCACTCTAAGAATATACGTAATTTCTTGTTCGACAACTCCCCATTTTGCTTTACAACGATAATCGCCACTTGTACTATGCATTGCGTAGGGAATAGTGTATCCTTCCGTCTTTGAATATGAGGACTCTGTCAGCTTGATCTGATATGAATTTTTAAAATAATTTGTTTAAAGGATTCAAATTGAACAATTTTAACGATTTTAAGTGTGTGGCGATGACGAAGAAATATATTTCTGTCACAGAAATTTCATTGTTGTTCATTTTCATTGTTTTTCTTACATTGTCTTTACTCATTTCAATAGTAACGTTCTCGCTTGTTGGTTTACATGGAATTACAAACTTCCGGCCCTGAATAGCAATTAAGTGTTGATATGGGCAGTAGTGTTGGTCGCACACCAGTAAATGCAGCGGGTCTAGAGTAAGCAAATATTTACTTAGTTTATATTTTACAACAAAAATATTTAACTATCATTCCTTCAAAATTCAGTACTTCAATATTTTAGAACACAAATTTTAAAACCTTTCCTTGTAAAACAATAAACTAAATTTTAATTGCATTGAATTACTAATGGTTCTTACTGCTTATTACTAAGATTTTCAGTTTGAAGTATCTCACTGAATGTATCTTTAAAACTAAAAATCTGAAAATAAGTATTTGCAGTGAATTCTAAACCACAGTAAAGTATATACCTATCTATACATTAAATCATGTCGTCAGTTCTACTTTTACCTAAATACTTCCTTGCATTTTACATTACTCGCTGCTGTTTTTACATGAAATGAGAAACAATTGCATGGAAGTAATGAAGCTACACAATAATTGCCGTGTGAAGTATTATTATTACCTATTATAAATAAACTAAATGGCTTATCCAAATTATTTTTATTTTACTATTGCTCATCGTACAAAAATTACTTTGTTTCTTTCGCTTTGATTTGACTAATAATACTTTCGATTTGAAAATTGAAGAATCAAGAGTGTTATCATTAGATTAGTATGCTTGCAGTCTCTCCACCGATTATTAGTTAATTTTTAGTTTTAATTAGTCATTAAACTGTTAGTGTTTTGGTTGCATACTGACCGAGGCTAATAATATTATTATCAATGTGGCCCAAGCTACGTACGCTTTTATGTTTTATACTTCTTCAGCTATTTAATCATTATAGTTATTATAATTCAATTGCTATTAATTGTAGTAGTATTCCACCACAGTATATCAATGCCATATTACATATAACTACAAGATTGCTTATGTTTTGCATATTATTATTATTGATCACGTCACGTTATTTATGTATAAGGTAATTGCAATGAATACAAACCATAGATATTTTTGTACCATATTATCGTGCATTTATTATGTAGGTAGATGTAATAGTGTAAAACAATACAGGAAAGATTGTCCTGTATTGTATGTGATTATCTGTATCCTGTGTAGATGTTAATGGGGATCAGAATCTGTATGCTTATGGATTATCAAATTATCATTTACTTGCATTTACTTGCATCACTTACTTGTTTGTAATGCATGGTATATTTTATGTGCATGGTAGGTGATGCACTATGAGTCGTGTAGGAGTGCATTTTATTATGCAACGTATAACGTATACACTATCTCCATGTCTTTAAGATGTGACTGACTGCGATGCACTGTGCATTAGTATCAGTCTCAAAACCAAATACATACATAATATCCACTTGAAAAGCGCACATCGAAAATTAAAACATCAAGAAAACATTTTCTCATTTCTGATTCCATTCAGTTTTATGAAAACTTTTATACTACTTTACTAGGTATACCAATGCCTGGATCAATATCATATCATTCGTAACAGCATAATCAGGAACATCTATTATATATATTGGGTAATGTTAAAATTTGATCGTTCCAACTTGCACCAGTGAAGGTTACTAAACAGATTCCTTCCATCATTCACCAATAGTATCGGTGCGTCAGTATAGGCACCCTTTTCTCAATTCTCATGTTAGAAGAATTTATAACTGGTATTTGTTTAAAGTAAGGAATTAAAATGAAAACTAACCCTCCACCATGACATAAATATGTTCCTCGTTGTCGCTGTCGGAGTTATATAGACAATTGAAGTAACCCACGTCTAAATAGGACAAATTTTCCAAAGTGAGGACAGCCCAATATGGTCTGCGATCAGTTTTATTCTCTCCATTTTGTATCGATAACCGCTCGTCTTCATTCTACATAGGGATTTCCAAAAATAAGTAGGTATTAATAATTTAAGAGTTCCTTTACGTTAGTCGCTTCGCTGGAATGCTTTGCTTGTTCATAATTTTTCAAACATGCCAAAAATATGGTGGTTGATCATGTTTAGATTACTATACACATCCATTATATGATTATTGGATTACTTCTTGAGATTATTTTTATAAAATAACAATAACATTTAATGAGGATTCAGGATTTTTTACAATGGAACGTTAACTTTACGAAATTAGCCTGTGATTGTCAATACATATTCCATGGTTATATTTTATCTTGCAAGTTATTGGCAGTTACCTCAATGTAATGCGTCAAATTCCAAGTTACAGGGGCATCCCCGCGACAAGTTAATACTAAAGTCTCCCCAATTTTCTTGTTAATAATATGTCGGTCTGGTATTATATCCGGTGGATCCAGTTCTTCTGCAGTAATTGGTCCAGCTGAAATATAGTTACATAACATTATAAACTGTTAACATATAAAGAGAATACGTTTAAAGGGTAGATAGTTTAAAGGATGTCAGCTACCACAAATACAATCTATACAATCAGTAATTCCTGAAATGCTCTCCATTCGAATCGCACTTCTTTGTTGATTTGTTGGATAAATTTAGCCCATTCATTAATTAAAACACTGCTTTGCATGACACCCGATTAATAAGATTTTATCACCTTTGACGTAAGAATAGATTTAGTACAACAGTACATACAACCATATACTATTAAACTATTAACCATACGCATGTTTTCATGTTGTTGGGAAGAAAAAAAATCAATAACTTCGAAATTTCCAACAAAATCATGCAAACATTCTGTAGGAAGGTATGTATGTACAAAATTTCAAAGGTCCCATTTGAATTATTTTCAAACTAATGCTCAGTTCATACCAATACTATAATATTACTGACATGTTATAAGCATTATTTACACTGCGATTTATTTTGAGGGCATGAAATCAATATTTGATTTCATGTTGAAGGATTAAGTGTCAACTGTCAACGTCATGTTTTGACTATAGTTTATGACCTGATGAGGGTTACACCCTTTCCGATGCAAGAATACCCACAATCATACGGAGCTAATTTTTCAGTCTTGGAATGCATACTTGATTTTTCAGAAATATATCGTATATTATGTGTAAGGCAAAAAAGAAAGTCACAAGAAAGTTGGTTACAATGTATATCCGCGAGGAAGAAATATTTCTCGAACTAGAATTGTATATACAAATGATTTTTTTCCAATTTAATAAAACTAAAACATAAACTGAAATGAAGCCAGAATCCACTACTAGTATAGAGGATCTTCTATCTCCAAATATTTGTACATATTTGAACATTAGAGGAATAAAACATTATTAAAAAATTAATATTGATAACTCGACTCACTCTGACCCAATATTTTATAACATAGTCCGACCAATTTTGGATGGTCTTCAATAAAACTGAAACCCAACCCAAACCCGATTGGTGGACCCAATTTCTGGATTTTGGGTTAGGGTCCAGCCTTTAATAAGTAACAATAATGTACTTTAATTATGATGTTATGAGTATAGTCAGCATAGGTATGTAGGTATAATAAGTTTGTACATTTTAATAATATTACTACATTGTTACTCCATTTGTTTAATAACTTTACAAATTTAATTGTTACGACGCAGCCCGGATTGAGAGCCGTCGAGGGGTCGGTTTAGGTGGATGACCCATAAATGTTTAAAAATAAATGTTTAAAAAATAAATTGATAAAAAATATTATAAAAATATGTATAAAATATTATGGTTGTATTTTTTAGTT
>JABASD010003819.1:0-18095 GCA_019776165.1 Pogonognathellus flavescens | reverse complement strand
CTATGGTTATAAAAGCTACATTACTATTACTTACGTGCAGCATCTCATCCTATCTTCCTATGGAAGAAGGAGAGATGTTGCTTTGCCGAGAGTCAATGATCGAGTCTCGACTACTGACGATTAATACGATTTGCAGATTATGTGCTTTTTGTGGTAATAACTATTTCCAGTTTGAATTTTTAGTATCTATGAATATTTGACGATATATGAATCACGTTTAATAATTATGACTGTGTATTTGATATTATTAGTCACAAAAACAGAGTAATTCTATGTATACCTTGAATCATTTAGCGATTCATTGGAAAAGTTTACTACATTTTCAAAATAATATGTTAGTTCTTTTTTTGTTTATTTATTTAACAATAAATGACGACGCCAAATGTCAACTATTGAAGGTTTGATTAAACTACCTGTAATAAAACCCGTTGATAAATTAAATTATAAAGGTTCAAAGATAATATTATTTATATAAAAGATTACTTCGTACGTAATAAATATTTCGTGAAAATATAATGTTACAAATGAAAGTTTTATGTATAGTGATAATCAGGTAAGTAAAGTAAACAACATTAAAATTAAAACATATGTACATTGCACAGACTTGAAGTATACAACAGCAGAAACACAAATCTAATACAGAAATTAACATTTTGGCAAATTACAGAAGTCGGAAAAATGAAGCTGTACCTTTTTGGAGCTTTGATCGTCCTTTAAATGGTGGCATACACTTCTGTGAACGCTGAAGAAATACTAGAGGTACAGTTCTAGTTACACTGTTGAAAATTATTTTTAAAGATTTTTATTGATTTATTGATGACTGAAATATCATCGTGTACTGGTACTAAAACTGTGCTTTTCAAAAACTGTGATCACTTTATTTTCAGGATGTTGAAATGGAAATTCAATCCAATTGCAAAGGGGCTGAAAGACTGGCGTGTCACGAACGCTGCGTTAAAGCACTGAGAAAATGCAACGTACGCACTTGTCAATGTAAAAAGAGACCCATTGGATAAGAAAATGTACTACGAAGTTACTGTACACTATATAACCAATTATAAAAAAATTCGAATGCACATTTTTCAATGGTAAAGCATACTAAACACTTGATTTATGCATTAAATTTACAAATAAGTGTCAGTAGAAAATTCTAAATTCTTTAATTGTTTTCAATTTTTTCATTTTTCAGCAAACATTGAATTGAAAATCTGGAAAAGTTGCTTGATGTTTCGTCCTAATATATTTCATTGAAATATTTCACTTCCAACACAGAGATTTGATTAAACACAAACGGACAAACTGTTGTTTACGATGTTGTTTATAACTTTTATCAGTCTGCTAAGAAGATTGTTTAATCTTAATTTATTACGTGTTGTAGTATTACGCATTAAAGTAAACTAGCACACACCTCGCTAACATTACTACATTGAAGTTTTTTCATTTTCTCATGGCTCATTCATTTTGCTTGTGTTCATAAAAAACTACATGATATATTTAAATGAAAGTTGCAATCCCCATTGAATATTTAAGGATGAAGGATCTCATCCGAATCTGGATGTGCTTGTTAATTACTCACACCATATGAACTTCTTTTTTTACCTCTCTAGACCATCATAATATAAGCCTCCCTAATGGCAATCCCAATTAGGCGCCCAATACTATTACAATGTGAATAACTGTTGGGGAAATACCGTGATTTTTTTAATTTTTCGGTGTCCTATATACCAGAACCAGAACTCACTATACCAGAACTCAGTTATTTAATCACTGACGAATATTTTTAATAACCACAAATAAAACTGTAATTTCTAATATAATTTATCCGCGAAAGTCAAATTTATTTAATTTAACCGTAATTTTATCACAATAAAATTAAGGACCCAAAATTTTTAATTTTCCACCAGGGCCACACATGCATGATACGGCACTGATGCATATTATGTGAATGACTTTTGTGACAGACTGACCCCATTTTCGAACTTGACCTTCCCTTTGACCCCAAGAACACGTAAGCAAAGTTTGAACGATTTCTGTTAGTTCGTTCTAAAGTTATCGCGTGAACAGACAGATAAATAGACAGATAGATAGACATGGGAATCTTATAAAGTATCTTTCGATGTTTAAAAATCTTATCAAATATCTTTCGATGCCTAAAAATCTTATAAGGTATCTTTCGATACTTAATAAACCATCGCAAGACGGATCTAAAAATGTATCGGAACATTTTACCTTAATTTATCGAAATATAATTTTAATTTTAACACATTTGTATGACAAAGGAATGAAGGACCAATAATTTTCGGTTTTGCAGCAGGGCTACACATGCATGTTACGGCACTGATGCATTCAGATACATACACAAGAGAATCTTATAATATATCGTTCGGATACATAATTAATGACATTTTTCTATAGTTACGCATTATACTAATAATATAATGGCAAGGATTCTGGACTAAATGTGCTTGGTTCATTCTTATTGCGGAGTATTTGTTTTTAGTAAGAATATAGTCAACGAAATAACATGAATCATATGTCCAATACAGCTACATCATCTTTTCTTTC
This sequence comes from Pogonognathellus flavescens, assembly GCA_019776165.1. Classification (NCBI taxonomy): domain Eukaryota; kingdom Metazoa; phylum Arthropoda; class Collembola; order Entomobryomorpha; family Tomoceridae; genus Pogonognathellus; species Pogonognathellus flavescens. The sequence goes on along the minus strand of JABASD010003819.1, from coordinate 15,530 downwards.
TGAAACGCTACTCTTCCATACGATATAAAATATAATCAACTTTATTGACTCATCTTAAAAGAATTAACTCGAAACATTCACTTCAAACCGCAAGATTAAACTTTTTATCAGCTTTTAAACTTTTACCTAATTATAATGGTATGCTAATTATAGAATGTATATATCACAATAAATACATTATATACTATTTGGTGCCCAAAATTGAAACTATGATATTTACCTTAACACTATATTTACCTGATTGTGAGTTTCAGCGGAAGTCAACGTTTTACAGCAGTATGAAAAGCACAGAATAATTCTCTGTAAATTAAGTTGAGTTGTTGCGAGTGTAAATGATTCATTTTGAAAAGTTTACAAATTGAAATGATATAGTTTATCGTTGTTGTTGTTGTTTATAAGCCTTATATAATAACGTACAATATCAGTTTCGATTCAATTACATGGTAATAAATCTCACTGATTTAAATACGAGTATATTTACCAATATTTGTTCACAAGGTTTTTTCGTTAAATCAAAAGGCACTGTGAATAATAATTCCTTTGAAAAGTACGTTATTCGCACAAAAGACAAATATTATTTATAACCTATGTTTACCAGAGGATTTAAGCAAAAATAAATATATCGATATGCATAATGTCAACAAAGTAAAAAACATATATAAAGCGGTACAATTCACAATATTGGTGCATACAACCACAAATCTGCAAATCTATTAAACGAATTAATATTTTTTGTAAATTACAGAAAGCTGAAAAATGAAGCTGTACGTTTTTGGAGCTTTGATTGTCCTATGCTTGGTAGCATACTCGTCCGTAAACGCTGAAGAAATATTGGAGGTACAGTTCTTTTTTATACTAAAAATTATTCAAAATTCTAACAAGTTGATAAACGATTGCGGAGTAAATTGAAGTAATAATAGTGACAATCATTTTAATTATCTATATCGATCGTTTTGTTGCAGATGCAGGATGTCGTTCAGGATGCAGATGTAGAAATTCAATCTAGTTGCAGAGGATTGGAGAGACTTCAATGCCATGAGCGGTGCATATCACGATTGAAGAAATGTAACGTGCGCAAATGTAAATGCAAAAGTGCGTTTGGATAAAGACGATATCACGTTTATATTAAATGTTATTTGAAAATGGACGATATGCCTTTGAACCATATTAATAACTATAAACTGTAATTATATGCAATTTCTTAATTGACAAATATTTCAATAAAACATGACGTGATTCTAAATTATTGGTTCTATTTTTATTTTTGTATATTCCATAATAACTAAATATATAATTAAATCATCAATCTCTCATTACATCAATGAGCAAGTCATAATCAAATTGCATCGAAGCCAACCAAGCCATTTGAATAAGATATTTTATGTCTTACTCAATAACTTATTACTCTTACAACATGAAGAAGAGGTTTTGACAAATTTTATTAGTTCTAAAATTGTCAATTTAAATTCACCTTCACAACTTTAACACCGTCTAGATTGTACTTTTAACTGCACTGTATAAATTACATGTAAATATATTTTAATGACTTTATATCTTTCACTAGTCATTTTTAATTGGTGCAGATCCGTAATTAATTTACTGCAGCCAGAATTTTGAAAGTGCTTCTTTTGCCAGTCTAATGTCAAAGTATTCTTTTGCAGTCACTACCAGATTCGTTATACTCATCATTCATATTATGCATATTGGTAATACGACTCTCTTGAGTCTCGTGTGTATTGTTGGTTTCACGTGTATAAGGCATACACCAAAGAGCTAAATTATGCTACTCTGCTATGCATCGGTGGTCAAAAGATATGACTGAAGAGGCAGTTAATATTTCTATATTACCACATATACAACAGAGAGGGCAGAAAAAGTGGTGAGTATGACAGGATTCGAACCTGCATCCTTTGCATTCCGGGTATGTGCTCTACCTTTAAGCTACATAGGCAGAAATATCAACAGGAGTAAAGAAGCGACGTGGTAGACCTTCATTGGCTAAACCAGCTCTTTCTGTGCAGTGATTATCCTTCCTTTATGAAATAATTGTTTTGACATTACCAACATTTGATTTTTTGAAAATTATTTTAAATTTACAAACATTTTGACGAATAAAATCGTGCAACTTGTAAACAATGTTGGCCTATATTAAATGAATTTCATTTTAGACTGTTAAAAAAATGAATCGGCTGCATTAAAATAATTCAAGTTTGGCAAGCATTAAAAATAGGCTTTTTAAAAAGTATTTAGACTGCGAATAATTAAGAGCCTATTTTAATGTATAAATAAAATGGGGGGAAAAATCATTTATTAAATAACAAATAATCACTGCCTTAATACAATATAAGGTAGCCTTTAGCAGACTCAGTATAACAGAAAACATACAACGATTAACTTTTTAGATTTTTGGGTTATATTGAATTAATTTTAACATTACATTTTAAAATGTTCAAGATCTTTTGTAGTTAATATGGTTATTTAGTATTTGAATTGTTCCTTTAATTTCTATTGTATATGAAATGAAAAGTATGAATCTTTTTCAGACTTTTATACGACAGACAATAACAAATACCTTATACGAATTTTATTGATAGATACACTAATGTTATTACAATGTCAAAAACTGCTGAGAAAGTTTTGTGATTTATTTCTTATTTCGGCGTCCTTCTTAAGAGAATATTTTTTGTGTGTAAATATAGACGAATTGACATGGGTAATGCACGCGCTATACGCAGTACAACATCGCAGTAATTACAGTATTGTCAAGTTCGGTAGGTATTTAAAATCAGGAAATTTTAAGCATCCTTACAAGGTGTTATATAATGTAGCATACTGCATTGCAGACGAAGTAGGTATATTTAATATACATACCGAATGATTACATTGGATGCCATATTCTGTAAAATTATATCCTCTGAATGTATTTAATTCCTTTGAATGTAATTAATTCATTATTTTCATTACGTCAATCCTTTTGCAGTAATCAGTAATCAAACGGAAATGTGCACCGTATTTTGTAGGTTCGATACGGTATTTGGTATTCACTGTAAGTTAATATTTTGCAGGAATTCGACAAACGCATAGTAGTAATATTTCTATGGTTCATTCAAAATAATTTATGAGTCATCATTTAATAGTTTGTTACCATCACGAATAACGCTTTTCAATGCCGAATACTTTTTTAGGAGGATGGATGATTTACAGGGTGTGTAATATAAACCTACACTTATTTATTTTATTCTACATATGGTTTAAATTCTGTCCTATGTGGACAGAGTTATAAATTAACATATTTTAGAAGTGCAGTTATTCATATTGTAATCTAAATACTTCATGCACCTTATCAGTCCGTTTTAAAAAATTTACAACATTTTGATTCTATATCCAGCGAAATGTTTTAATTTTGTTCCTACACATCATCATTAACGACCGGCAGGAAATTATAAGAGATTTATAAATATTTACGAATACTAAACAAAATAAAACAATGACAAGAACTTTCTGCAAAATTTATTGGTTCAGTCTAACTGCGGAGTCTTTTACTGTATGAAAAAATGTACTTTTCAAGGAGAAATTAGGCAATGAAACTACCAGAGCCATATATGTCCAATGCTAACTACACCATATTTTAATTCCGAAACGTTACTCTGTTACTCTTCAGTAAAATACAATAAAAAGCATTGACTCATACTTATTGACTTACTGACTCAAAAACTCATAGATTTACAAACCAATTCGCAGCGGAAACCGTAGCATTGAACTTGTTTTTTCATCAGCTCAGTTATCTTGATGATGTCATGAAAAAATATCACAATTAATCCGAATTGTGATACTCTGATGTTATGTTAATGCTATATTGGTCTGATTGTGAGTAATTTAACATTTGACAGCAGATTAGAAACACAACATACCGAGTAACTCTTGGCATATTGTACATGTCGAGTTGTTTGGGATGTTAGTGATTCATTGTGTAAAGTTTACAAATTATATTTTACATTATATATTTTATCGCTGTTTTTGTTCATTATCTTCACATATTACAGTTTCGATTCAACTTCATCGTAATAAAGGCTGATTCATGTTAACTTGGAGTTACCAATATTTGATCAAAAGATGATGATACATGCAGTGAAAATAATTATTTCTTTGAAAAAGAACGTTATTCGCACAAAAGACAAATATTATTTATAACCTATGTTTACCAGAGGATTGAAGCAAAAATAATTATTTCGATATGCATAATGTCAATAAAGTAAAATATATATATAAAGCGGTACAATTCATAATGTTGATGCGTACAACCACAAAACTGCAAATCTATTAAACGAAGTAATATTTTTTGTAAATTACAGAAAGCTGAAAAATGAAGCTGTACATTTTTGGAGCTTTGATTGTCCTATGCTTGGTAGCATACTCGTCCGTAAACGCTGAAGAAATATTGGAGGTAAAATTATTCTTTTACACTAAAAATTATTCAAAATTCCAACAAGTTGACAAACGATTGCGGTTTAAATTGAAGTAATAATAGTGACAATCATTTTAATTATCTTTAATGATGATTTTTTCAGGATGCAGATGTAGACATTCAATCTAGTTGCAGAGGATTGGAGAGACTTCAGTGCCATGAACGGTGCATATCACGATTGAAGAAATGTAACGTGCGCACTTGTAAATGCAAAAGTGCGATTGGATAAGGACTCTATTACCGATTATATTGATTTATATATGAGAATTAAATTGTAATTATTGAATTGACAAATATTTAAGTAATAAAGAATTTGAGTCTAAATTTTTGGTTGGATTTCTATCATTATTATATATTCCATGATCACAAAGCAGAAAAACAAAATCAGCCATCTTCAATTGTCTAATTCAATAAATCACTGTTAGGTTTGAGTAGCCACGAGTCAAGTTTTAGCCAAAAAGGGCGTTTAATCTTACAACTAGTAAAGGAGGTTTTGACAAATGTTATTTCTAAAATGTTCACATTACATTCACATTCACAACTTTCACTCCGTCTATATTTTACTTCTAATGGCGGTGTTAATGCATTCGTACTGGTGAAACCGGATACATGAGATTCTAATTACTCTGATTAAATATTCCTTATGTTTTAGCAACTATGATGTGCATTTATAATTGTAATATTCTAATTCTAACATACTTCAGCCAAACAATTTTTGAGATAATATTTTACACAATAATTAGTCATGAAAGGAAATTCATTACATAGAAAGTATCACACTTATGCCTATGCCTTTGGCCTTCACAGTTTACAATATACCAAAGTCTACAATATATACATATTTTATAGATGTGGCGTTCTATTTGCTGTAGACAGGTAATGGTGGAAATAATTTTTTTTAATTTGTTCATTTCTGTAACTAAACTTTATTTTTGTTTTCCTTAATTAAACGCCTTACAAATATTATTGGACATTTATTTGCTCTTGGTTTGAAAGCATTGTGGCCGAGTAATGTAACCCATAGCTAAGTTTTTCGTCAATTTCGAAAAACTTAATTTCCCTATCACTATTCAAGTAAAACTGCTTGTCATTTTTATCAGCCAAACAATTTCTACGATTTTTTAAGGAAATCAGTTGCTGTACCTTTAAAGGTAGAAGCAATAATATTTGTCCAATTTTGAAACACAACTTTCGAGCACAGTTTCCCATAAATACAATATTAACTTTTACAAATTTACGATTTGTGCTTTTCGAAAAAAACTCAACGAAAAATGGCACACACCAAAATGTGAAGAGTAAACCTGTCGACAGGAAAACAGTTTCAATTTTCATTGATAAACTCACAGCCTTTGGCAAGTCAGCGTAATACTTGTACCAACTGATTACATGTTTCGCCCTGAGAGCATGAGTGTATTCAATCCTTTCCATGTACTTTAAAAATCCAAATTCGAGTCTTTCTTGCCAATACATCCTTAAATCAACAGAATAACAGCCTCCAAATTTGACAAAAATTGATGTTCTAATGGATTAATTTTAACCTTGTTAATTGTTCTTTCAGACTGCCACAAATCCATATATTTTACAATTATATCATTGTCAGGAAAGATAAATATAGTTTTTTCTGTACTGGTGGCACTTAGGTAAAATTGCAGGAATTCAGCCGTAACAAAACCTTCAACGGCTTTAAAAATTAAAAAGTCTGGTATATACTGGAGCATTCCCATGAGATACTTGATTGGTTTGAAATTGGAATTTAAATAAATATGCCCAGCCAAATCTGCAACTTTATTCATCTCTGCTCTAAGCCAACTTGGTTTATAAGATTGGAAATCGACTTGAACAGTTAACTCGTTAGACTTGTTAACCATCTTGTATTTTTCCAATAATCGATGCTCGTTTTGCCAAACATCAATGCTTTTATCCTGCACGATTCCGACATAGAGAAACTTAAAATTGTTCTCCACCAATTCTGTAAAATCGTTGTAAACGAATTTTTCGAGAGGTGAAATAACTTCGGATGTCATCAACGTTTCGTACACTACCCCGAAAAAAAGTGTGGCGAAGGCATAGCCTACTCCGACATTACTTGTGAGATTTGCATGGCTTTGTCTCATAATTATAGAAAATGAGTCATAGACGAAAGAAAGAAGAATTCTACATTTTCTGGCTAAAGGTTTAGGGTTGCTTGATATACCCCTATCGCCAACATAATTTTCCACAACTAAATAAAAGACGACTAAAATTTTCATGATGAACAGGCAAGCCCAACTCCAATTGTCAAATGTTTTTGTCACCCAAATGTGCAAACCGTCGTTCTCAAAACTATCTTTGTTTTGAAAGTAAAAAGTGTTTAACGCTAACACCTCCTCGTAGAGAAACAGAAAAGTGTTGAAATGAATTTCCTCGTTTCGACTTTGGGCCCGGAAGTTGACAAATAAACATTGCGAGCTGGATTCTTCGTCGTGAGAAGAAAATGGAAAAGAAGGAGTGACATTTAAATCTTTTGCGAAATTTGCAAAGTTCACTTCTTCGGGACCGCAGTTATTGTGGTAAGGGATAAGTTTATATGCAGGAACGGCACATTTCGGGTCGTAGTGAATATGCGGCCATAATTGGATGTGAATGTCCGTTGCATGAAACGAGGCTCGTTTCAATTTGAATTTTCCCTCTTTCTTCCAATCCACTTCCCTTTTATGGTCTCCGTAGATATAAATTGTGTGTATCTCCCGGTTTTCGCTACTGTAATTATATTTCTGAGTTTTTGAAATGCATATGACATATATTGACACAGAAAATCTCCAGATGGCTCTTTCCTCAAAAATTGTAATGTCTTTTCCGTTGAAATAAAGAATTAAAAATATATTCGTGACTGTAAATGCCTTCCGAGTGGACAGTAAATTTATCAAAGCAACGTCACTGGATGATGATGTCAGAATCGTGTTCACAGTGCACGACCTTTTTGATATTCCTTCAACTTTTGTGTGTACCAAAGAATTGTTTTTGTTTGACATGTTATCCAATGTTTCAACAGTCCAAATTTGGGGAAATGAATTTGTTCTAGCCAGAAATATTTCTGCTTCATCCAATTTGCTAGAAACAAATGTCAAAGAAAATGTGCACTGTTTGAATTTCTTGAGACTTTGAAGGAATGTTGAGTACTTGACGCACTCAGCACAATTTAAAAATAGTATTTGTAGTAAAATAATTTTTACCAACAGGGTGAAAATAATTGAGGAATGTTGCTCTACAAATATTGGAGTAATATTATGGCATACGCTATATACTAGCTTTTACTACTTTGTTTAATGGTAGTATCCATCTCACAGAAATGAGTGTGGGTTGTGTTCACTGTTCAATATTTTTATATTTACATAATATTCTATATTTTAATACACTCAACTGAAAGAACACTCTAAAGTAATTATTAGTGCAAAGATGACTCACTATTGTGCCTATAAAGCCCTACTTCCCATTTTTGTACTATCATTTAAAGCTTTTCTGCGTGCAATTTTAAAAGCATATATAGACAATTACTAACTAATATTAAAAAGCTGGATAACCATTTCATTTTCCTATATGAAAGAGAAACGGATTTTCCCTTAATAGTGGCTGTAATAACTGACATATCATATAGGAAAATGAAATAGTTATCCAGCTTTTTAATCTCAGTGAAATTTTCTACATATACTTTTAAAATTTAAAATGTTTTTGCACGCAGAAAAGCTTTTAAAGATATTATAAAAATGGGAAGTAGGGATTTATAGGCACAATAGTGAGTCATCTTTGCACTATTAATTACTTTACTTTAGAGTGTACTTTCATTTGAGTGTATTAAATTATAGAATACTAGAAAGGCCCTTTTGCTACGCAAAAACAGTAATCCGCAATTTGTATTACTGTTGGCTGTTGGCTAGTTCAGTAGTGCAGTCTGCAGTGTAGAATGTACAGCAGTAAAATTAATTGTCTCAAGTCTCACCCACATTCTCATAGTAAATGAACCCAGCGATCAACTTGGAAAAACGCACGAATAATTCAGATTTTGTACAGCAAAACACACACTTTGGTTTAGAGACTGCTGCATTTTTTTTTAGAGTGAATGTGTGAGTTGAGAGGACTGGCTTTCATGGCTGTAACACACAGGCATGCGCTGTACGGATAGGTGAAGTCGGAAAAATAGAAAGAATACGGCTCAGAATTGTAAGTAGGTAGATTATGTAAATGTAAAAAGCTTGCGCATCACTCGCACTCATTTCTGTGAGATTGATAATACCATTAAACTAAAGTACTAAAAGCTAACTTGCTAAACGCTAAATATATTTAAGCTTCATTTAATTTTATGTATGCATTATTCAATGATGAAATATTTAATCGAATATGGACAAAAAGAGAAAATACAAATAATTAAGTTTTATAAGCATTTCCTAACAAGAAGAAAAATTTCAGGTAGCGCTCTGAGGATAAATATGTAGGTATTTATTTCGGTAACCTAAATAAAAATATAAAGTCTGGTTTAACCGTAATAACTCGATTCTAATATTATATGTGTATAACAAGCGGCAAGGAAAGAATTATTTTATGTAAGAGTTAGTCACGGAAAGAACTCCACTTTTATTACAAATATTTATTAGGTCACGACTTCAAGGTTGATGCTATGAGTGTGTCTACACTTAAACAACCAAAATAATTAAATATTTTATTGATGTGGAATTCTGTGGACACGTACTGGTAAAACGAGATTTAAAAAAGTTAGACAGCAGGAAGAAATATTTCTAACAATGTCGACTGTCAAAATAAACAAAGATGAATAATTGTCATATTCAGTTTATATTTTAGCGACTATTAGGATCAGGTTGTATAGTGTGTGTAGGAAAATAGTTTTTTATTTACGACCTAATTTATAGTGTCAAGTAAAACGTATTAAACAGCACATGAGGTCATAATGCCATCATGAGAGTCACTTTTCGTTCGAAGAAAAAGTGACTGGACTACTCTGCATCATTTTCACTATTTACAATTTTCATAAGGCTGTTGGCCCACAGCACTTGCTCTATTTAATAATTATGGAATTGATGATAACAGGAAATTACCTACAGCGAAAAGGACATTAAGAAATATAGTAACTCAGTTGTTTACCAATTTCGTTGGGCGTTTACAAAAAGAAACCATGTTTTTATTTGCAGGTTAAGTACGATGTTTTTAAGAAAGTGTACATACACTAAACGGGTCATTAGATATCGTTTTAATTACCCTCGTCGAATTATTTATCTTAGCGAAAGGAACAATATATGTATATCCACGTTTCTTGTACGATTTTGTAATTATTGTTCGGTTTTTGTGCGAAATGAATAGTTTTAGCCTTTATTTATCTCCTACTCGGTTTTTTCCGTGTTTTTTGCGGTCGTGCCCCCCAAATTCCCAAATGCCAATTTATTAGGTAGTGCCCCCCACCCCCAAACCGAATTCCAGGGTACGGGCCTGATTAAGTGGGTATATTCAATATACATATCTAATGATTACGTTGGATGCCATATTATGTGCATATTTCCCCCGAATGTAATTAATTCATTAATTCATAATTGATATACTAAACAAAATAATACAATGACAAGAAGTTTCTTCAAAATTTAATAGTTCGTTCTAACTGCGGAGTCTTTTCGTGTATGAAAAAATGTATTTCTCAGAGACAAATTAGGCAAAGAAACTACCTGAAACATATGTCCAATGCCAACTACACCATATTTTAATTCCAAAATGTTACTCTTCAGTAGAATACAAATAACACAATGAACAGCGTTGACTCATACTTATTGACTTTATGACTTAAAAACTCATAGATTTTAAAACGAACTCGCAAATTGCAGCTGAAACCGTATCATTGAACTTTTTTTTCATCAGCTCAGTTATCTTGATTATGTCATGAAATCATGACATAATAAAAATTAATTGTGATACGTTCATGTTAAGGTTAATGCTATATTTGTCTGATTGTGAGTTTTTGCATAAGGCAACATTTTACAGCGGATTAAAAGCACAATATACCGAGAAAATACACAAAACACAATATAATATACCGAGTAATTCTTGGCATATTTTATATATGTTGATTTGCTTAGGGTGTTAACGATTCCTTGTGCAAAGTTTACACAATATATTTTACATGATATATTTTATCGCTGCTTTTGTTTATTATCTTCACATATTACAGTTTCGATTCAATTACAAGGTAATAAAGCTTGCAGGTTTAAAGGTTTATGTTAAATAGAGTTACCAATATTTGTTGAAAAGATGATGATATATACAGTGAAAATAATTATTTCTTTGAGAAAAAATGTTATTGGCACGAAAGGCACATATTATTTAAAAGCTATGTTTACCAGAAGATTTAAGCAAAAATGATTATATCGATATGCATAATGTCAATAAAGTAAAAATATATAAAAAGCGGTTCATTTTACAATGTTGATACATACAACCACAAAACTTCAAATCTATTAAACGAAGTAATATTTGTTGTATGTTACAGAAAGCTGAAAAATGAAGCTGTACTTTTTTGGAGCTTTGATTGTCCTATGCTTGGTGGCATACGCATCCGTAAACGCTGAAGAAATATTGGAGGTACAGTTCTTTTTTATACTAAAAATTATTCAAAATTCCAACAAGCTGACAAACGATTGCGGTGTAAATTGAAGTTATAATAGAGACAACCGTGTTAATTATCTGGGACGATAATTTTTTCAGGATGCGGGGGTTGACATTCAATCTAGAAGTAGAGGTTTGGAGAGCGGTCAATCCATGCCTAAGGTAGGAGGCCACACCGCCTTTGTCAATGCTTTTGCCATTTTCGTAACAAAATGTTTAATTGTGACAATTATTTATTACACTTTCAAAAGCTTTATATCTAAAATACTTTAAACGATTGTAATAAAAATCAGCTGGTAAACAAAAAATCAGAAGTAAATATTCATTTTTGCGGAAGTTTTAATTTAAATATCGAAAATAGTAAAATGCAAAGTTATATAAAAGTGCTTTTGCGCACTCTTTGTTCGCTTCGAAAATGTCACCAACATAAAAAGAACATTAAATTTTTATAAGAAGATATCAATTTCAAGGCGAACACAGGTTGCGCAATCCGGGTTTGAAATCATTTTTTAAAACCGAAACAAATGACAATTAGTAAGTGAAGAAGCCAGCTTACTGCTGCTTAGCGCAACTATGAATACAAAATTATTCGGCTGCCTTCTACCTTTGGGCATTCTAATAATGGGATGCACTACAAAGAACAAATAAGTTTTCATAAAGATGAGGCCAGAATTATGACTGTAGGTTTATATCTCAATCTGGCATGGATTGACGGAGAAACTTCAATGTCATGAACGCTGCACATCACGACTGAACAAATGTAAATGCAAAAGTCTGATAGGTTAAGGAGTCTTTTACCTATTATATTAATTTATTTATGATAATGTACGATATTGGTTTGAACGATTGTTATTAATAACCATAAATTGTAATTTTTGAATTGACAAACATTTAGCTAATAAATAATTTGATTCTAAATTATTGGTTTGATTTCTATTATTATATATTCCATGATCATGAAACAGAAAAACAAAAACAACCATATTCAATTGTTTCATTCAATACATCACTGTTAAGTATTAGTAGCCACGAGGCAAGTTTTAGCCAAAAACGGCGTTTAATCTTACAACAAGTAAAGGAGGTTTTGACAAATGTTATATCTAAAATGTTCAAATTATTTTCACAATCACAACTTTCGCTCCGTCTATATTTTATTAAGTATTGAAAGATACTTTATAAGATTCTTAAGAAAAGATACTTAATAAAAGGTGATTCGACTTACTGTCTACTGTGTGCATCGTTTTCACTATTTACAATTTGCATTACGCTATTGTCCCACAGCATTTGCTCTATTTAAGAATTATGGAATTGATGATCACCGGAAATTACCTACAGCGGAAGGAAATTAAGTAATATTGTGTGTTGTGTTGTTTGCCAATTTCTTTGGGCGTTTACAAATTAAGTCATATTTTTATTTGCAGATTAAGTACGATTATAAGACATTGTACATACAATAAACGGGTCATTATTAGAAATCGTTTTAATTATTCTGATCGTATTGTTTATCTTAGCGAATTGAACAATGTATGTATATCTACGTTTCTTGTACGATTTTGTAATTATTTTTCCGTCTTTGTGCGAAATCAACTAATTCTAGATTTTTTTAACTCCTGCTCCGTTAATCAGTGAAAATTTGGACTTGCAGAAACAATCGTAGATAAATTACATATCTCGTCTGCTATTGTTTAGTATAATTAATTTAACAAAGGATCAATTATGAAAATTCATAACACCGAACCTGGAAGTCCTGAATCATTTCCAAACATAAAAAAGAAATCTATAATGCAATCAAAATACTTGCGCTACGTGCAGTTATTCTTTTGTGTAGGGTACAACATTGGAATATGTCCTTTCAAAATAAATCTCACAGAAGACAAAAAAGTAATGGTTTCCTATTTTGGAAATGCCATAGTTAAAGGATGGAGTGAAAATAAATTGCAAAAGGTGGGTAAAAATTTCAAAGCATAAGTAAATGTGATCAATGAAAATAAATATATCAAAAATGCCAGACATTTTTCTAAACAATTAGCACGATCTGCCAATAAACTTAAATATTAAGTTTTAGTTTCTAATGTTCGATTTTTATTTACTGTCTCATAAAATTTCTTTAACCATATTTAATTCTTTTTTTTATTCAGATTTAAAAATAATGTGCTCTACATAATAATTCAATGTGTCAAAGTTTGTAAATAGATTGCAAGTGGACTGATTTATGCAATTGTCCTATTTACTTGCTGCTCTTACATTCGTATCGCTTGGATTACCCATCGAAATAACATGGACACATTTTGGAGCATTGTGTCCTTAGTAAATACAATAGTGGCTCTCGTTTCTGTTCTCGTGGTCTTGAAAACCATGTGGTGTCATGCAAATGACTTTGAGAAAATGTGCTTAATCTTACATAGATTGTACTTGGTCGAAGGAAAGAAATGGACCGATCGTTTTGTAAGTATACTTAAAAAGCATTAATAAAGGTACACGTTTTCTAAAGATTAATATTGTACATTTATGCATGCACTTTTTTATTTTTATGACATTTTAGGTCACATGTCTGGGTCTTATATATTGCTTGGGATATTTTATAATTGGTTTCGCGGATTTGTTCACTCATGAGGCGTTTTCTTACAAACCTGTGGAAAATCCGACTTGGTTAGGTTTTTATTCCAGAACGAGGAACGCAGCAAAACAAATTTATTTCCTTCAGAATCCAACACAGCAGGAAGTTAACGAATCAAATAAAATCTTTTGTTCTCCGTGGGAAATTATTCTTACCACTGTCCATATACTTTTGGCTGTTATACCATCTATGATTATAAATTATTGTGGAAAAGCACTTGTGTTTCTCCTAATTGTCGCTCATTGGCGCATAATGAAGGATTTTCTGAGGTATTGTAAAGAAGACAGTCCAAATGAGAATCAAACAGAAGACAAAATCCGACAGGTTAGTAATTTTTGCCACAATACAATTTGAATAACAAAAGCAACCAATATTTAATCTACATAATCAATTTTGATAGTAATTGGCAGATTTTTTTGCAACTTAAAAATTAAGCTGCTTAATGTGTATAAAATCAAATCAATCACATACTCATTTTTAATTTTTTGGAAGGTTTTGTTTTATTACGAGCAACTGCGTCATTTAGTGGACCGAACCAATTCTGCAATGGGATGGCTGTTTTTCTTTTGTATTGTCAGCGCGTTACCTTTCTTCGCATTATTCACTGGGTTACAGATTGTTGACGCAACCTTTCGGTCGACCGGCTTTATTAGTATTAATGCGTTTTATTATTACTCCCAATACTTTTTAATACTAGGACTGGGAGCAGACATAGATAAAATGGTGTGTTTCGATTTCATTTGATTTCTGTAAACATATCTTGACAGAAAATAGTTTCTCTTTACATTTTACATCTGTTTGCTATTTAAATGTTTTGATACCACCCAATATTTTAAATTATTTATTTATTTATTTATTTCGCTCCAAGGCGGGCGATTTTTACAGTTGGATAGCACGTGAAGAATATTCAACTGAGATATCTTCAAAAAGGTACAACATGCTGGTGATGGATATGTATTCCCACCAATTGGCTATGAAAGGTTGCGGCTATTTCGTGATGACATATCAGCTCTTTGTTGCGGTAACAATATAATTTGGATTTATATCTTTAAATAAGACCTCGTGAGGTCTAAAACGGGATTTTCCTTTTTCAATGTTTATTTAATGTCTACATGTATTAAATTTGTGAAGGTTTCTGGTCTAATCCTAACATACTCCGTCATCTTCATCCAATTCCATTTTGTGTGGAACGGCACAACAGGGGGAAATTTTGATTTATGAACAGTTTAGCAATTACCGAAAACTAGGATTACTGACGGGATTGTGTATCAAATGTTTTAGATTTGTTGTCTATTGCACGAATTAATGATTGAGGATGTACTTATGCAATTGAAAATATAATGCAAGGATGCACTACTATTATGTTAATTAATAAAAACGAATTGTATTCCATAAAAGAAAATATATGGATATGTTTTAAATACACCTATACCAACAATTTTTTAGTGAATTTGAATTTTTGTGAATTAATCATCACATGTACCAAGAGATGTAAAAACTTTTTTAGTATCTATTCTACTGAAAGAAATTCAATAGGTACGCTTTTTTGCACTCTTGAAACTAAAAAACAACTATCTGTAGTTCCAAGTTACTAATCTATATATTAATAGTGCACTTAGATTTTGGGAATTTCTGTTTGTTCATCATCTCCTCCTAAACCACAAGGAGTACAAACCTGTGGGATACCTTCATCGAAAGCTAATTAAAAGGAGATTATATTTCGAGAATAACACACTTCTGTCTCATTCGGTTTGACCTCTGTGACCTATGCGCAGTGTCCGTCCTGCGTTCGGCAGAGCTAATTTATTT